>CAVNYN010273083.1:0-10269 GCA_963692815.1 Nyctanthes arbor-tristis | reverse complement strand
TGATAGTGGTGTTTGCATATATATATGTGTGTGTGTGTGTGTGTAGATTATAGACATTAAAATACGAAGTCTATAGAAGGTTGGCTTACAAATATACAGTGCTTAATAAATTAGGGATGAAGGTTTGCTTATAAATGCTTGCATTTTTCCCCAGACTAGATGCTTGCATTTGGCAGATAGAGTACATAAAAATTGGGGTGATTTTCGATTTAGCTATAGAGAGGTAACATCTTCCCTTACGGAGCGGCAACTGTCACGTGCTTGCATGTGATTGGGGATTGCCATAGGATACATAAAAATTGGGGTGATTTTTAGTTCGGCTATAGAGAAACATCTCCCCTTACAAAGATGCAATTGCTTTGTGCATGCATGTTATTGGGGTCCCAATCAAATAAAGGCACGTGGCAATTGCCTCTCCGTAAGGGGAGATGTTGCCTCTTTTATAGAAAAATTCGATAAAATCACCTTGCTGCGTCACGCTTGGCGCAAGTTTTTTGCCTACTAGTCAGGTGGTCTTGCTATAGAGAGTTGATTCTCCAATAATAGAGGGTCATGTGTGCGTGACATCTCCATAAAGGGAGAGGTCTCCAATAATAGGGGCCATGTGTACGTGACCTCTCCGTAAGGGGAGAGGTCACCTCTCTGTAGCAAGACCGCCTGACTAGTAGGCAAAAAACTAGCGCCAAGTGCTCCTCCTGGTTCTCCAATATTAGGGGGCCCAGTGTGCGTAAGGAAGGTCACCTTTCCTTAGAAATTTTCACTAGTCAGGTGGTACAATCTTGCCCCATCCCATTTTTATTTTTTTTAATTTCTTAAGGAATCAATTTTTAAAAATTAATTATGTTATTATTAGTATTGGGGAAAGGGTGTAGACTCAAACACAAGATCTTCTCTCAGTAAGGATTGTTCTTTATCACTTGAACTATTACCTTTAGTCTGAATCATTACCTTATTAAAAATGTAATATTTAAGCCCACTATCTTATATCTTGGGGATTGATGTTGCTTCTTCTACTTGAGGTTAATTATATAGCTTTTTAGTCTAAGTATATTGTTGATATTATTGAGCGTGCTCATCTTACTTATACTAATACTTCTCATACTCCCTGTTGATGTTAAAGTGTGATACTCTTCATGTGATGGTATATCATTGAGTTATCTGATCTTATATTGTACTATTTTTGGATGTTTGGTTTATCTCACTACTCTTCCTAATATTGCTTATGTTGTGCGTATTGTTAGTCCGTTTATTTCAACTCCTACCATTTCTTATTGGGGCTGCTATTGTTCGTACTTTGAGCTATCTCTGTGGTTCTTTAGAGCCCTGTACATACTCTTATAAAAATGGGGCTCGTGATCCTATATATCACATGCCTACCGATGGGTTTTATGTGTTTTTGGGTGATTCTCTTATCTCATAGAAGATTAAGAAGCAATCAATTGTTTCCCATTCTTTTCCTAAGACTGAGTATCGTGTTATGACATCTATTACTTCTGAAATTGTATGGTTGTGGTTACTTGTAAATACGAATATTTCTCTTTACTTTCCTACTCACAAGTATTGTGATAATAAGTGTGACGTACAGATTTCTCATAATTCGGTGTTCATAAGCGTTTAAAACTTCTTTCTTTCAAAATAATAATAATAATAGTAGTAGTAGTAAGTGCTCAAAACACATTAAGATCGATTGTCATTTAGTCTATCATCGTCTTCAGCATGGAACTATTGCCTTGCCTTTTGTACCTTCTTCTCTGCAACTTCCTAATTTATTTACTAAGTCACATCTGGTACACCGTTTTCATTTCTTGTGTCACACTCTTGATGCTTCTTGCTATAACATCGTGACTCACGGAAGGATATTTGCATCATTAGACCACTTTATTGTATCCATTTTAGAATGTCCATTGTTATGCAGTGTATTTTATAAAGCTTGTAAATAATTTGATGAGCTTTTTGACGTTGGTGTGTAGATATGAGAACTGGTGTTTTGTTCTTTCTTCTCTTTTTTCCTCTCATTCCTTTGTTCTTCTTTGGTTGAATCTTTATGAAATATGATACGATTACATTGTTATCAATATTATATGTCTAGTAGTCATATGTAGACCTCAAGTATTTGATTGAAATCATAAAAATTGCACATAAATTTAACAGTGTTAATAAAAAAAGTATTAATTAAACGTTGCCTTCTCGCATATGGTCTTCTCTGATTCTACTCCCCTAATTAGAAATGCATCTCAATCGTTCCCCAAATCAATATTATTATTATTATTATTACTACTAAAATTCTCACTCATATGTTACACGATATCTAAAAGTAATAATAACCTTAGTAATTATAAGGAGACATATTTATCTGGCATGAAAAAATGATACGTTTAGTTGTCAACTGTATAGTGGATGATTGTAGGCTTTCAAATTCACCACTTGTATATAAACAACCAATTTATGTTTGCCAACTAACAAATATCAGTTATTCATATCATATAAACATATCAACCTAGAAGTGCTCTAATAACAAATGTCAATGAATTTTTATACAAAAATTTAATAAATTATTAATACAGCCAGTTGAATTATATATTAGCATTATGAGACATAAATTTTTATAACAATTCTATTATATTTTGATTTATTTGTCAGTAACACTTTTTATAACAGTTAATTCTTTTCTTTTCTTTTCTTTTTAAATAAATTGGATATAGGGAAAGAGAGGAGAATCAATATCAGTTATTCATGTCAGATAAGCATATCTCTATATAATTACTCTAATAACAAATGTTACTGAATTTTTATATAAAAATTTCATACAAATTTTTAATATAGCTAATTGAGTCATATTAGCATTATGAGACATAAGTTTTTATAATCATTCTATTATATTTGAATTTATTTGTCGGTAACACTTTTTACACTAGTTATTCTTCTTTTTTTAATACTTGTGTATAGGGGAGGGGCAGACATGTTCTAACCTAGAACTTCCTATCTAGAAGGTGAGAAACCTAACTAATGTAGCACTTATTTGAATTATAGCACTAGTTAATTATGCATGTATAAATAAAAATTAATTGAAGTGATTCAATAAAAGTAAAATGTTTAAAAATTGTTGAACAACTATTACAGTACAACTGTATTAATATTTGGTATATCTCTTAAATTAATAATCCACCTCCAAATATGGTAATATTATATTCAAAACAAATTAAAATTTTTGTTCCATGAAAATTATCAAAAAGTTTCAATTTATATTAATTATAGAATTGGTAAATTAGAGTACTATAATTTAAAAAAAAAAAATCAAATTTGATTATTACACTGCAATAACCATATAAAATTTTTTTCAAAAATCATTAAAAATTGAAATTTACAATAAGATTATAGATTTTTAGAAATTTATTCATTTAAAGATGTACTATACATGTGGTTTCGAATTATAAAGATTACTATTTACTTTTTTTTTTAAATAGAACTCCCAATTAATTTTGTGTTCAATTTTATAAGTGACAAATCCTTAATTTAAAATAAAGGGACAAGTGAATATCATTTAATAAATTAGCATAACAATTTTTAAAAAAAAAGATAAAAAATACAAAAAAATGAAATAAAAAGAAAAGTGAATATCGTTTAATAAATTAGTGTAACAATTTCTAAAAAAAAAAAGATAAAAAATATAAAAAAAAGAATGAAATGATATCACCAAAAATTTTATAGAGCTAGAAATTTTACAGAGCCAGAAATTTTACTAAACCAGAAAATGAGCGGGAAAAGCCAAATTTCTCTTTTTATATATACATAGATTATTATTTGTAACGGGGAAATTGTGGAAACCACTACTAAAGGTTTTTTAAATTTGTTAAAAGGATTAGTCGGCTAAAGAATGGCTATTGAATGGGATCGAAAGGTTAGTCTAAGTAATTAAGGGTCTAACCCTTTATCGAGATTATCCGGGTTCAAATCCCCATCATCTCCTCCCCCATCCCCTTTGTACAAAAAAAGAATGGCTATTGAATAGTTCTCTTTTCGTTCATATAAATAATGCTTTATCTATCTACTTCGCTAAATCATCTTGTCCTTCTGTTCTTGACTACATCGCTTTACGCTGGAAGATAAATTGCAATTTCTCTTCTGCAGTTAACTCTCACCAACATGTCTTCTCAAAAAAAAAAACTCTCACCAACATGACTTTGTCCTTTGTTTTTCATTTCTAACAACATTCATGTAATTATGTATTTTTTTCATTTTCAATGAACACCCCTGTTACTAACTAATTTTAATAAGAAAGGAAAGAGAATGAGTAGTTTTGAATGGTGGTAGAGATGATAATTTAAATTAACCTGTTCAAAAATGCGTAACACCCGACCTGAATGGGGCAAAAAATTTTCCCTCCACAGGTTGACATGTCGGGTTGTTTCGGGCAACTCAAGTCGCGGGGTGGATTAGAGTCGACCCGAACTACCCTGTCCAATTTTAATTATAAAAAATAAAAAATATGGAAAAAAACAATAAAAAAATTAAGAAAATCTCAGTGGGTCAAAACACCGACCACGACCCGCCAAACCCAAACTTTGGTGGGTCATGAGGCGTTTTGAGAGGCGGGCTTGATTCCCTCAAAACTCGACCCGTTGCCAACCATAAATGTTAGAGATTTATACACTACATTTGGATTCTACGAAATATGTTGATGTGATTATTTTGAGCAAAATTTATTTAAAATTAGACATAGGCAGTTTTAAGTCTACAGTTGAAGTAATTTATTGAATTCCATTATTTTTGGTCTCTAGATTTCAACAAGGTGTTTTGTTTTTGGGAAAAAAAAAACAAAAACAAAAAAAGTCAAATTGACTTAGTCGTGTAAAATGATTTTGATATTTGGATTCAAACAAAGGGAACGAAAGGTAACATAGAATGATGAAAGAAGTAACAAGTGGGGTAACATTCTAAATTTCACTTTGTGAGTCCTAAAAATTGGTCTCTTTGTTAAGCTACATCATGTACAGAAGAAAATTTTATCTGCTTCAAGCAAGTTTTTAAAAAAGCTTTCTTTTTTTAATAATTTTTTAAAAAAAATAAAAATAGATTATATTTCATAAGTGATTATATCTGCTTCAAGCAGCTTATATCCTGTTCAAGCAAGTTTTTAAAAAAGTTTGTTAAGGGTCGGTCTGAATAGATTATATGACCATTTAGCTTTCAAAAATTCTAAGGAGAGAAGTATTCTCCCCTTAGGGAGAGTACTCCATTACTTGCCCCCCTCCGATTGGTGGGAGTCAACGGGGCCCCCTGATTCCCTCCAATCAGGGAGGCCAAGTAAGGGAGGGCCAAGTAAGGGGAGAGTATTCCTTTCCCTAGAATGAACCATTTAGCTTTAGTCTCCTCAATTCTCGAGATGTCACCATTAGAATATCTTAGAACTTATTTATGAAATATTGGAATGAACTTGTGTATTTTCATTAATGTTGCTCCTAAGTATACAATAGAATGTATGACGAAATAAAAGGAAAGTAAATATCCTATACAAAGACTACAAAATGAAGTAAAAGATACTACGAGAATAAGGAAAATAAATCTTTACAATAATACAATGAATGAAGACAATTAGGTTACATCGCTATCTTTGCAACATGTATCAATCAGTGCAGGAGACGGCTCGTGTCCACTACCCTTGGCATGTAACAATAATTGATTACAAATTTCCTTAGCAATGTATCCCTCAATCCCGCTATGAAAAGAACGTCCTCCCTTACACGGAGAGGACATTCTTAGTTGGCAGCCAATTTGGCACAATAATAGGCCCAATTCATAGACTAACAAGCCACGCAATTTCCCCAACTTTGTTCTAACCCACCACCAACAAAATCCCTGAAACTTTACTAAACAAAAACAATACTATGAAACACTCCAACGTCACCATCACCCCAAAAGTGACCCAATCCTCTATTTTTGCCCCAATTCACGTTTCTTCACCGCCACCGCATTTTCTCTCCGGCGAAGAAGGGTCTGAGCCCGCTGCCCTACTCCGAGTTCGCCCTCCGTTGTTGTAGAATAGAGCAGAAAGAGGAGGGCGGAGTGCGCCCGCCTTGCTGGTGCATAATTGAGCAGAAATGGGAGGGCATGCATACCATGGTGCAGAATTGAGTAGAAAGGGGCTGAAAATAGACCATTTTTAAACTGATACATGTGTCCAGGTAAATTTTCTAAAAAGATTAAAACCTATTAACTAGCCAAACAATATAGCATAACATTTTCACAATGTTTGGCTACAAATTAAAAATACCTCGAATTTATCAACCAATTTAAATTTTAACTTTTGGACACATTGCAACACTACGTTTAATCATATATTTGATTTGACTTGAACTCTTACATCATTTTAATCATTACCTCCACATGGCACAATCAAATCTCAATACCTATACAAAATTTGAATTTTAAATCCATTTATAAATCCACACATTTATAATTGGTTACCAATCAAAGCCTTTAAAACTTAACTGATAAATATTCCTAGCTCCTATTGGCATTGGCATTGCAAATAGGAAAAACAATCCAAAAAAACAGAGGCTAAAAGAGATTTTAGTTGGGAGTCTATTAACTAGAAATAGAGAGCACAATGCACTACATATCATCCCACATTTAATGGACAAAAAAACTCTAAACCCAGCATTACACAATAGGCTCTAGGGTATCTTCTTACATTCACAAAACATTAGTGCATAGCTACAGTTGAGAGGAAGGTGAGGCTAGTGGGGGTAGTGCCGTACATAGAGATTTTGGGGCCCCAAGTCGAAACTCAAAAATAGGCCACTTACATTGTAGTGTATGTATATATATATAAATTTTATAAATTTTATTTTTCATATAAAACAATAAAAAATATGTAAAATAATTACCTTTCGTTTACAGCAATAATAAACACAATAATTACTTTCATCACATAAAAAGACATATCTAGAAAAAGAATTATTTATTTGTTACTAATATTAATTTTCTACTCACAAAAATATATAGAACATTTTAGAACACTAAGATTTTTAATTAAAAGAACAAAAAAAACATTTTAGATCATAATACAAGTAAAAAATTTAATCATCAAAGGAAAATACAAAAACTAAACATATGAAATAAAGTTTTTGTCAAACTTTATTGCAACATTTAATTTAACTGAGAAAAACAAACTAAAACAAATTAATCTTGTACCTTAAAAATAATTTTGAATTAAAAAAGTAAAGAAAAGGATTCAAATAAAAAATTAAAGAAAAAAAGTTTGCTGAGAAAATTCGAATGCTAGTGGGAAAGAAAACTCTAAAAGGTCCCAACTAGTTGAGCCGCAGGGTGAATGCGTTGGTAAACGGCAATTTATATATATATATATATATATATATAATTTTCTTTTTAATTTTGGACCCTCTTATTTTTTCGGAATTTTGGGTCCTGAATCGATAGCCTCTTGGGCCTCCCATCAAGTCCGGGCCTAACTGGGGAAATGCAACAACAAAGATAGCCGGCAAACTTAGGGACGAGGACGACGGCTTCAGTCGGACACAGGTAGCAAGTGTGGGTGGCAGGAGTTAGGCGGTGGCTTCAGAACCTTCTTCACCGAAGAGGAATTGTGGTAGTGTTGAACGGGCGTGCGAAGGGAAATTGGGGGCTGGTTCGACTTTTGTGGATCAGGACGTTGATTTTAAGTTGCAGCGTTTTTTTTGGTGGTGGGCCATGGACCATTTTGGGGAGGGGGAACAGCGTGGCATTTGTTACACTTTCACTTGGGCCCTTTTGGTGTCATCTTGGCAGCCAACTAAGAACGTCTTCTCTATGTAGGGGAGAACATTCTTTTTATAGTGGGATTGATGTATGCCTCATATTCGCTGCTTAAAGTATATACATTCTATTCACAGCTCAACAACTTTATGTAGCAATTATTTCAAGTCATGAACATGATTCTTGGTCTTTTCCTAAAATGGAGTGAACTCTAATTGTGAAAAGTATCTCTGAGGGAATTGGTAGCTGTTTAATTGAAATTAATCTAGCATCATATGTGTCTTATACTATGCCAACACATAGCCATGTGGCATTTATCGGGGCAAGTCACGTGGTTATAATTAACTACGTGGCATGTTCTGATATACACTACATAATCATATGGTACCATAGTGTATGTCACATATGATGTCAGAATGATCCTCGCAATTTAATATGCATGCATGCTCAGAGGTAGCCCTGAGAGTGTGCAGGTGGTGCAACCGCACAGAGCCCTAAAATTAAAGGGGCACAAAAATATATTATTTATTATAGGTGTAATGTTAATATTTTTTAAAAAAATTTTTAAAATTTTTATTTGTTAAAAATTATAGACATTATTGAGGCACCATCTTTTATAGGTATGTATAAAATTATTGAATTAAAAATTAGATTGTATTTTATTATATATTATATTGAAAAAAAGAAACTAAAAATAATCTCCCTTAATCATCCGATAATTGTCAAACTCAATTAAAGCTAAAAATATATATACAACCAATCATATAAAAAAAGTCAAGAAGTGAAATGCAATCATATCACTTGATTTTCTTCTTTCTAAAGGCAAGGTAAAAGAATTTTCAAATACATATTGTGTTTGAAAAATTTCATAATTAAAGAGAACTGACCAAAACATAAATCAATTATCAATTAAGTGAAATAATTCTTTGGTTTCTAGTTTGATTATATTGATGGTTATTCAGTATTCTCATTTTATTGATGTTCTTTTGGAGAATTTAATCTATAATCAGGTGCTATACTTCTATTCTTCCTATCTCTAATGTCTTTTTGAATTAATTAATTTGCTTAAATACTTTAATATTTTTAATTGTTGTTAATTTCATAAAAATCAAAATGCATCCTAGAAAACAAGCACCAGGATCTAACAAATTTTTTGAAGCATTGGAGGTGCTTTGACATTTACTTATACTTTATTTTTTTATGGTGTATAGAAAAACAACAAAATTTCAAATATGATGTTTTTAATTTGAAATACTATTGTTGGAAATGTGACTAAGTTTTTCGACTATAATCCCTAGTTAAACTAAGGGAGCACCAGTTTGGATGGTTGCACAGGGCACCCAAATTCTTAAGGCATGCCCTATGCATGCTACTAATACTATATTCGTACAGCTTTTTGTTTGGGCAATTCGTATCCTCCATTTTTCTTTTCCTTCCTTCTTCTTCCCTTTTTTTGCAGGGGCTGGTGTTGGGGGGAAGGGTAGAATATCAAATTATATCTAGCAATCTTGTAGAACAAAGAACTTTTTGCTTGGGAAATAGTAATTGCAAGTCACTGTGGATCTACATTTTGTCAAACAAATAATGTTATGTAGCACCAAAGATCGCCCATCTTCTGAAAATACTTGGCTTACTGCAGATGAGTTACACAGTTGGATGAACAAGTGTTTGAGCAGTTGGAGCACAACTCGCCGGAGTCCAGTTCTTTTTCACTTGGGGAAATGATGCAAAATGGAAAAGGAAAGATGTGGAAGGGAAGTGTTGTTTAGCATCAATTTAAATGGCAATTAGTGTGACATTAAATGATACAAGTGAAATTAAATGTATGAATAAATGACTCATTGATTCAACAAATTGTTTAATATCACATTGATGTTGTGTCGAGCACAAGTGGTAAGGACAGATTTGGCCATGGGCTGACACGGCCGGTGTTGACCCAAAATATTTTTGAAATTTCATGTAGAATTTTTTTAAAAAAAAATTATATTAGCCCTAGTCGTGTGACATTTTTATTATATTATTATTATATCATGTGTCATTAGATATTTTAAATCCATTCTTAATTAGTAGCGTTAAATAATATTACTCCTGTCAAAAAGAATCTTAAGTTAAATCTTGTCTTGCCCAAAAAACCACTACTCCCATTTTGAAATAAAAAAAAAAATGCTCTACTCTTCAATGAAGATACTCATTCTAGTTGATCGTGTAAAAAATTTCTTGAAATGTGTAGATAAGAGATACGCTGGCACAATATCTCGATTTTTCACTTTTATTGTACATATAAAAAAAATTAGATTTTCACCCGTAAATTGTACAGAAAGAATACATATCAAATTATTTAAAAAATAAATAATATGAAATTTTATAATTTTTTTTTGTATGTTGAAATTTTATAAGGTTATATTACCCAATTAGAAATAACTAATTTTTAATATCAACCGAATAATAATGTAATTTTTTTTCTTATCATCTTAAGGTAACTATATTTTACAATAAATTTGAACCCAATTGTTA
>CAVNYN010273082.1:0-51724 GCA_963692815.1 Nyctanthes arbor-tristis | reverse complement strand
GAAAAGTATGATTTTAAAGATTACTTAATGTTGAGGTCAATGAATAAGAACACACTAGGCTGCCACGGATCATAGTGATTTGGTCTTTTGGGAACAATAATATAATATAGTATAAATATCAGCATTGTTATATCAACAAAAAATGCCCATGAAATGTTGATTTGATGTGTGACAGAGGACTAGAAAGTTATTCAAATTAAATACTACTTATCATCTGTCTAGCTAAGGAGCCTTATCGCTTACGTGGTGAAAGTCTAACAAAAGATGCCCCACCAACAGGGCGGCCGCTTTTGTTAGATTTCCGTCATATAAATGATCTATCTCCTTATTAGAACATTCTCTATCTCCTCATTAAATTCCACTTTTCATTAATAAGGAAAGATTATTTTCATTGGAAAAAAAAATAGTTTTTATCGTGGAAATGAAAATGGTATTTTATTTAAGGTGTGCTTGATTATAAATATGAAATTTATTTGAAAAGGAAAAATTTTCTTGTCAATTGTATAGAAAATAAATTACAAAGCGCTTGATTGAAAGTGAAATTCTCGAGAAAAAGTATGAATTACCTGGAAAATGAAAAACCTACAACCCTCATAAGAAAATATTTTCCTTGTTTTCAAGATAAATGTGATCACGTGATCAAAAGATAGATAATATCTTTTCTAGGAAAAAATGTCAATCAAGTGCTACTTGCATGAAAAATCTTTAGTAATTAAATACACAATCTTCTTTTTACTTGGAAAATCCATGAAATGAAACTCACCCGTATAAAAGAATATTGATTAGTTGTGGGTTGAATTATATTGTAATAATTGAATGTTTAAGTTTTTAGGAAGAAGAGTTGGGTTCAAACCAGACCGCCTTTTGTTAATTTTCCTCGCATCCCCTTATTTCCCCCTTTGTATTAACAAAAGTATAATACAAAAGTAAAAAATATTGATAAGTTGATATATTATCTAATGTTGCAGGTCAAACAGTAATAATATTTTTTTGAAGTAAGGTCAAACAGTTATAATTTTTAATTTTGACAGATTTGACGAACATATATGACTATCTAGATGGGGGTAATTTTGATCTAGCACCGTATATCGAGTACACTATAGCGCCATATAACCCATGTGGCGCTTCCCAATACACGCTATATGGCCCATATAGTGCCATAACGTTTACCAACCTTTTTTTTTTTAAACCAAAATCGTTTACCGTTTGGTTGATATTATGTTAACGGATTAATTACAAAATTAAATTTTTCTTTATCTTTATGTAAAGTAATCTGCGTGCTCTGTGAGTTATACTTGTCGGCCATTATATTTTAGCCTCTTGTGTGTTTTATTTACGGGTGTTGAGATATGTAGGCCATACGTCGGCCACCTTGTTTAATTATTGAGTCAGGGACGTATGCAGTGACGTCACCTAGTTTGTTTGTGTCATCACTCTTTCACCTATATAAGGAGTGTGTTTGTAACTTTCAAGACAAGAGTTAGCCAAGTAATACAATAAGCCTTTCATATATCTCTCCATGTTCATTTAAAAATCCCTTTTTTTTTCTTAGTATCTTATGGGTCTTTAAACTTCAGTAGCCCCAAAGGGCATGTATCGGCAAGTACTCAGGATGTGTGATTCCTCTGCACATCTCGACCATTGAGATCCTGTTACAGTGGCTTGTGAACCCAAGAATCTGACCCCTTATGTCGCTGTGAATGACGTTTTTTTGGTCTAGAATACCGAGATTCGCACCCTCACCGCCACAGTAGGTTCTATCTCATATACAAACCATTATCTCTTGACATTTAGAAATCTATTCCACTTCCAGAATCATCTCATTCTCTTGTAATTTTAAAGTTGCACTCCATTATACTGAAAAATTATATACTAGTACTGGTATTTTTTTTACCGAATAGACACACAACCAACAACTAATCATCACCAATATCCTGAAATACAAGTAACTATTGTCTAATTAAAAAATTATATATATATTTTTTCACAAACCGTTTCTTTATCGTGTAACTTACAATTGAATTCCACCAGATTGAAACTGTACGATATTCACCAACCATAAAGGTAATCTAACAGGTGTAGAGAATTACAAGTTGTCGGTCGTCTTCATTCAACCAGAATGTAATTTTTACAAAATACAATTCTTCTTATAATTTCATTCATGTCAACTATAAATTCTTACCATGACATCATATGAATGACACCCAGTGTTCTAGAAAGCGTGATGCGTGAAAAGTATCAATGCCAAGCATTGAGTTTAAGCGCGCTTAAGCATAATAATGCGCGATAAAAGCGCAATCAATGCATGATAAAGCGCAATGCGTGACGAAGCGTGGAGCCCAAGCTTCAAGCCTAGACGCCGCTTAAGCGTCGCCTAAGCGAGCTTTTTAGAATAGAGATGACACCTTATGACGATATATGCTGTTGGTGGGAGCAGTCATATGAGTCCAACAACTAACACATACTAATAGAGAATCAATTTTTTCTATTCATTTATTTAAAAAATAAGGCCAACAACTATCATATATTGATTTGACATAATATTAACATATCACTGTATACTTCTCAAAAGTTAATCTATTTTTTGGGTTAATTACACTTAGCATCCCCATTCTTTCAGTTTTGTATCGATTACGTTCATAACATTTAATTTCGCGTTTTTACATCCTGAACCTTTAGGAAAATCCATTTTTTTGTCCCTAGAGACTAAAAACATCAATTTCGACCATTAAAGACGGGGTATTTTAGACAAAACAAAAAAATAAATATTTTAACATATTTTAATTAAAAATTTTGAAAAAGAGAGGGAAAAAAATGGTGGGAGTGGGACTTCCCCTCCAAAACAAAGCCACCGGAATGGTAGCCATTTCGGACAGCTTGGGGGGCAGTCTCCCTTTCTTTGCTGCCGGAATGATAGCTATTTCAGCAACGAAGGGGGGACTCTTCCCCTTCATTGCCAGAAATGGCAGTTGGAAACGGCTGCCGTTTCTGGCAGCTTAGGGGGGAATGGGACTCCCCCTTACTACCAGAAATGACAGCCATTTTTAACAGTAAATACTGCTGGAATGGTAGTCATTTCCAGCTGCCATTCCGACAGTAAAGAAGGGGGGACTCCTCCCTTTCACTGTCGGCTACCATTTCTGGCAGCTTGGGGGGAGTCCTCCTTCTTACTGCCAGAATGGCAGCCAATTCCGGCAGCAAAGAAGGGGGACTCCTCACCTTCACTGCCAGAAATGGCAGCTGAAATGGCTACAATTTCTGGTAGCTTGGGGAGAGTCCCCCTTTATTGCTAGAAATAGCATTAATTCCGGTTACCATTTCTGGCAGTGAATGCTGTCGGAATGGCAGCCATTTCCGACAGCAAAAAAGGGGGGACTCCTCCCTTCACTGACAGAAATGGCAGCCGAAAACCATTTCTGGCAGCTTGATGGGGAGTCTTCCTTCACTGTCAGAAATAGCTGCCATTCCTGTGGCTTTGGTTTGGGTTGGGGGAGTCCCCCTCCCACTATTTTTCTTTTCTTTTTTTTTTCAAAATTTTTAATTAAAATATGTTAAAATATTTATTTTTTTATTTTGCTTAAAATACATCTGTCATTAAAGGTCGAAATTAACGTTTTCCGTCTCCAAGGATCAAAAATGGATTTTGCTAAAGGTTCGAGATGTAAAAACGCAAAATTAAAAACGTAATCGATATAAAGCTGAAAGGTTGGGGACGCTAAGTGTAATTAACCCTTTTTTTTTTTTTTAGAGGAAAAGTTAATCTATTTATACATACTTTTATGGGTAACCTCCAATACTTCTGTATTTGTCCTTCACCCCCAATATATATATTTTTTTTAATAACAAATTTTAGAGGTGTACGTGTATAAATTGACTCGCTATCCCATACAGATCACGATATGTGTATATATACCCTTGGCCGAGATGTGTAGCAACTTCAACTTTTTCACAGGATAAGCTCCATATGAGCTGATTTACTTCAATTTTCCTCACAACCCAAATCTCTTTTGAAACGCACGGTGGAACCGAGCTGCCGGGAGAAATGGAGAATGAAGAAGATCCCTCCGAAACGGGTAGCCTGTCTCGCAAAGTCATATTAATTGCAGCTGGAGAAGCGCATACTCTCGCTCTTACTGGTAACAATTCCATTAACTTACCGATAATTTGTAAATAATAATTGAAAAGGGGGCCTTTCTTCCAAACCCTTTCAGGATCTTACATTTTTGAAAAGTTGCACTACAGAACCCCCTCAACCTTGAACTAGTCTTAATACTGAAAACGATAGAAATTTGTGTTAGATTGCCATTATTATTAGTATATTTATGCGAAGATAGCTTTTGATTCTCAACTTGGCTCGTGCTTGGACTTTTGAAGTGTGGCGTGTGACAGTTCAAGGAATATCCGGAAAGTTTTGTTTACTGAGACCTGAAACTGATCCTGCAACTTATTCGTGTTTTGAGGTTGGGATCAATATGTTTCTGAAGCCGTAGTCGAGGACCAGTAGTGTAATATTCTCATTTAGACATGAACTAACTAAGGAGAACAAGGACATTCATTTTAGGAGGAGGGAATGTGTGTGTTTGTGTTTCTACGCAGATGATTAACTAAAATTAGTTATTTAATGAGCTTGACTTTAGTGGGATTTCATATATTTATTCATGTATAGGTGATGGGAAAGTGTACTCCTGGGGTAGAGGAACCCTTGGCCGGCTTGGCACTGGTTCAGAAGCTGATCAGCTTTTCCCCATCAAGGTGAACTTTTTTGGTCCTCATGATGAAAAAGAAGAGAAGCTCAAGATTGTTGAAATTGCAGCTGGAGCTTATCACAGTCTAGCCCTAGCAGGTTATAATTAATTGTGTTTTTGAACTTGTAAATATAGAATAGAATGTTGGACAGGAAAAAGAGACAATTAATTTATTCAAATTTATCTTTCAAGACGTTGTCATCAGTGCCTTGGACTCATTTTCTTGTCACCATGATAGCAATTTCCATAAATAGGCAGTGCCATGATTGCAGCTTAGGAGTTTTGCCAAACTTGATTCGATATTGAACCAATTCATCCAGATTCTTATTCATTTTTCTCCCTGCCACTTCTTTAGTTAAATTTTTTAATAATAATAATAATTTATTATCATTATTACATTTTTTATGAGTATTTTTTTGGCATTTGAGTACCTGAGCTGTTATACGCATGGACACAGTCTGTGGGATGTCTATTGCCGGCTTACTGTCCATTTTGGTGTCCTTTTTCTTAGTGTCATTGTTTCTGTTCTGGGTTGTCTGTGGATGATAACTGTTGTTTTTATAATCTTGATGACTAACTTAATTGAAGTTAGTTCACAATCACAATTTCTTTATACTTTTGAGGGCTACCATTGAGAACATTCAATGGCAGAAAATTTGAAAGAAAATATACTTTGTGGTTGTGGTTAGTGAATTTGTCCTATAATGTGCAAGTCTTTTATGATCAACTTGTACTCACAATATAATTAGAAACAACTGAGATACATGTTCATAACTTGTGTAAAAAAAGATTATTTATTCATGGTGATCATGAAATCTTTCTTTTACTACTTGTGACATCAATCCGGCAAGCAAGTGGAACCTAATTTTTCCTGGAAATTTTCTGCCGTCAGTCTTAGACTAGTCCTTATTTTTACGTGACTGCTCACTTGCTCAGTTGAAGTCTGAAACGAACCAGATCTCTTTCACCACTGGTTGAAATCACCTCGTCTTTTCTTTTTGCGTTTTCTTATCACTTAGTCCTCATAGTATGCTGATTGTGCACCGACTTTATTGGTCTTTTCTCTCTCCCTCTTAGTAAATATTTGAAACTCATAAATCATATATGGCATGCCATTGTTACTCTTTAAATAAATCATATTTATGTTAAAGAAAATCAACGGCCTCATGACACTTGACAGTCCATATATAGGTAAACATTCCTCCTTGTTTAATATTCTACTTCATCTTCCATATTGCTTATTTCCTCTGGTGATTGCAGATGATGGATCTATTTGGGCATGGGGTTACAATGTTTGTATCCTTTTAATATTTTATCCTTTAATTAATATGCTTTATCGAATATTTAGATACAATCGGGAAATAGTTTTAGTTGTTTTGCAAACTTTCTTCTTAGAAAAAAGTATTCCTTGATTCTTACACGGATGGCCAAATTGGTATTAATGAAGAAAATTCAGTGGTGCCTCATAAATTAGAAGGTTTCCTCAAACTGGGTTCTCCTGATTCCTTGAAGAAAGATTATGAATCAAAGAGTGGGAAGCCGCTGAAGGTATGAGCTCGAAACAATGTTTCATATTAGTCACTGAATTTTATTTTGTTCTACACTGGCCACTTTATATTGCTCTTTGTTTCAGTTTGTTGCTCAATAAAAATCTGTTCACTTTTCTAAAGGAATGCCACCTTGGCATCAACATGGAAGTCTTCCATGACATTATTGTATTTGAAAAGCTAATCAGTAACAAACTGGAAATAAAGACAAGTTTCAGTGATCTCTTTGGTTTCTGGAACAAAATATTCATTTCCACCTATCTTAAATAATCAAACCTGAGCTCTCAATATTGACTTTGAAAACACTTGACTTTCACATTCAGATTTCTTCTATCAAAGCTGGAGGAATGATGTCATTGGCAATTGATAATCTTGGAGGTCTATGGATGTGGGGTAATTGCCCTCATCCTCAGGAAAGCAAGACCTCAGAAGGGAAATTTTCTCTTGTTAGCAGTTTTGCTCCAATTCCAATTTGGAATTTTCATGGTCACACTGTTGTTAAGGTGGGATGTGGAAATGAACATGTTGTGGCATTGGTGACCGCTGGAGAAACCTACGAAGGTGGTGATCTTATATGCTACTCATGGGGTGGCAACAATCATGGCCAGTTAGGTTTGGGAGACAAGGAAAGCAGGTTACATCCAGAAGTTATAGAAGCATTTAACTTGGATTCTGCTTGGGAGGTCTATGAGATAGCTTGTGGCTCTTCACACACAGCTATACTTGCAAAGAGAAAGAGACCCAGTGACACTTTAGAAAGTTTTTGTTGGACATTTGGCTTAGGAGATAATGGGCAGCTTGGGCATGGAACTACTCAAAGTTACCTACACCCAGAACCCGTGAAAGGATTGCCAGAGAGTATGTTCCTGATTTCTGTTGACTGTGGTTTATTCCACACAAGCGTTGTCTCGTCTGCCGGAGAGGTGTGGTCTTGGGGGATGGAAAAGGGACTTGGTCTATGCCCTGAAGCAAGTTTTACTGGAAATGATGCTGGCGATGCTGTTTCTCCTTTACTGTATCCTTGTACTGAGACACATGATTCAAAATTTCCAGAAGCTCTGCAAGTTGCATGTGGTGCAGCTCATACTGTTCTTGTATCAGATAGTGGACGCAAGCTATGGTCCTGGGGAAGGGGGAGGAGTGGTGTCCTTAGAAACGGTAAGACAGTTGATTGTTACGCGCCAAGCCTAGTAGCATGGCCGCCACTATCAGATGATTTCAGAGATGTGGAAATTGAAAAGATCCAGAAAAATAAGACCAAAGAAAACAATCCTGAAGAAATTGATAAAAGATTATTAGCGGCAATGGAGGAGATGAAACTCCTTCAATCAAAACTTTCCATAATAGGAAAATATGCTTCTATACTACATGCTTCTGTTTTTGGAAAGCCTTTCCAAGAGCATGATATTCCGGCCTCACTGAAGAGCTCCGGTTCATTTGAAATAGCGAAAGAATGGGAGACCATGTTGGATTCATCGGACAGCAGGGAACTTGTTCGTCTGGAGATGTTTTATAGAAACATGCTTCGTGGTGTAAAAGACAAGCTGATGAAGAGAAGGATAGATGAGATGATTCGACAAAGCCTCCAATCAAGTGCAACAGCAAATACTCAGCGTTCTGAATGATTCATGGAATTCGAAAGATGAGTTTGCAGGTCTATCCGTGCTCTATACTTTTATGAGTTTGAAAATGTTTTGTTACAATGCACATTGAGATTGTAAACGATTGCATATAACTATGTTAGATGCACCATATGGCTATAGTGTGCATCGAGGCACGCTACATAGGAAATTACAATTATGTGGCATGCATTGATGCCCACTACATGACTGTATGGCACCATATGGTTTTATATCATTTTTAATGTAGAGAGTCTAAGTTGTAATATGAAAAGCATCATCATTAGTTCATGTAAATTGAGAGCCGTGATCAATAAACTTACCGCACTATTATTTATTTTTGCTGACCTGGGGAAGATACTAACGGATTCAACTTATGCTGGGTCATGGGTACACAAACAATTTGTATTACTTATAGGGTTAATTTCACAAATCATCCTCAGCCTTTGAGTTAAGAATTGGTTGGGTCTTTTAACATTTTTTGCCGACCTATTGAATCCCCAACTTCTTATAAATTTATAAATTCATACGATAGGTCTTTTTTGACGGTTTCCATCAATATTGCCATTAATTTTTTAATAAAATTGCCGTTTTCCCCCTTAGTTTTTTAATTTTAACAATAAAACATTTAAAAATATTAAAAATAATAAAAATTAAAAAAGAAAAAAGAAAACACCAACCCACCCCTAGCTCACCCTACCCTCCCAAGAAAGCCAACGGAAATTTGCCATTTCCGACGGTTGCATGCCAGAAATGGTAGCAAAATGCTACAGTTTTATGGCAACATGGGGGTGTGAATCCCCACCCATTTTCAGCCTGATTTTAGGCAACAGAATCTCCCCCAAAATGCTGTCGGAAACAGCAGCAAATGCTAGCTTTTTTTAGTAGCACAAATTCACACCTTGATTTTGCCACCAGTAGCCACCAGAAATGGCAGCTTTTCGGCGACTATTTTCGGTGGCGTTCTTGGGAGGAGAGGGTGGGTGTTTTCTTTTCTTTTCTTTTTTTTTTGAATATTTTAAATACTTTGTTTTATTATTAACCACTGACATGAGCATATATCACATTCACAAATCACATAAGTAGCTGAAATTATGTCATACAATTGTCTTATATCGTAACCGTGTCAGATAATTTCTAGTCTAAATTGGTGAAAACGACCCACCAACAGAGTCTCTTGATAAGTTGCTCTTTTTTTCTTTTTTTTTCTTTTTATTTTTATATAAAAGGTAAATTTGAATTACTTTTATATATCTAAATATTTTATAAGAGTTTTTTTTTTTTGAAATGAAATATTTTATAAGAGTTATGGTTCGAATTATGACGTAATAATTGAATGCTCAAATTTTAAATAAGAGGCCCCAGTTTCGTACCACACCACCCCTTCCATCAGATTTATTCACCCGCGTGACTCCCGTGGGCTTACACCATGAGACTCTTAGGTGGCAACTTATGTGGATTGATGACTGGCTTTGACTTAAAAAAAAGGTCAAAAATCAAAAATTTGAATCCCTAATTCTCCTCTGCCATTGTCCTCTCAGTTCCATCTCATCAGCACCCCTACCATTTTGCACGGCCATTCCCCTCTGTCTCTCCAACCTAGTTCTTCCCGCCCGACTAGCAGGAGGTCCGGCGAATGGAGCCAAAGACGACGGCCCAAACAACGCCATTCCTCCCTCTCTCTCTCTCTCTCCCTCTCTCTCCCTCTCCCTCTCCCTCTCTCTGTCGCCCCAGCCTCTGGTAAGGTTAAGGGTTTGTTTTTTTTGGTTTTTTTTTTTGGGTGTAAATATTTATTGCTACCCGATTGGTCGGAAATGTAGAACATAACCCCCTTTTTTTTGTTATTTTGCTTTGGTGATTTGGGCAAAATGTGGTAAAAAATCCAGCGGCCGAAAGGTAAGCTTGAGGGATTTATGGAAATTCTTTTTTTTCTGTTTAATTTTTTCCTTGAATGATATGTATTTTTTTTTTTTGCTGTTTTTTTTAATTGTGTGTTGGGAATTTCGGCAAAATTTGGTTGAATGGTCTCATGCCAATGGATAAATATTTGTATGGCACAAATGGATAAACAAAGAATCAAAGCATTCACGTTGAAGATGTTGAATGGAGTTAAGTTTTTTTGTCAACGAAATGCTAAAGCTAGGGCTGTTAAGGAAAAGGAAAAATAAAGGCTATATATATTACCGGAAATTAGATAGGAAATGAATATATATGTGATTCAATTACGGAAATTATACTTGGTTTTTGTATCTCTTGTTTATTGTTTAAGTAGAATTATATGAAATGCGTGTTCCAGTGTTTTTCAATCAAGGGAGGGAGGGAGGGTCTGTCTCCATTTGGAGAGGGTATAGAACACATTTGCCATAAGAATTGGATTACCAGTCGGGGTTGCTATGTTCACCATTTTGTTGATTTTAATGAGAAGTGTGTTTAGGGAAACTGGTAATATAGTAAACGGATGTGCTTAAGAATGGCTTTTATTTGTATTTGATAAAGTAAGAAACACAGGAAATTTTGCTTTTTGCTAGCAAACGATAAAGTAATTGAAGCTTAATGTCCTACTAATTAATTTCTTAGTGGATATATAAATCATTGTTGTTTTTCCATGGTATACGATAGTTATGACTGTTTTTTAAAGTATTTCATTTTGGCCAGGACGGTAGTGGATGTGGTCTGTTTGTTTGGGAAAGTGACTTAGGCCGGGCAACCCCCCAAATGGCGAACCGGCTCTCTACGTAATTTATTCTCAGTTGCAAACTGAAACAATAATTTATCATGCACCCGCTAATTTCAATTTCTCCAAACAATAAACGCATTTCATGTAATTCTATTTAACCAATAAACACAAGATACAAACACCAAAACCAAAATTCATTCACCCGCTAATTTCACCAAACTCACAAACATAACTCAAACCAATTTATCAATTGAAGTTCATGTGTGTGTAGATATATATAGATCAAAATGAAATTTACACAACTAAGCCACGGTAAATACAATTTTGAATCTCAACACATTACTGCCTCAAAAAATTCCAGAAGCACGGTTGGTGGATTATTTCTGCCAACTCCTTGTTCATCCTTCAATACCATAGTATTATTCTGTTTCTTCCATCCTTTGCCCAAATGACCAAAAAAAACTAAAGAAAACAAATCAAAAAATCGAGTACACTGCAGCTGCAAAAAATGGAAGAAAGCCTTACCTTGGGTGTTTGAATTCTTGCTGCAGATTTTTGGCGTCGCCGGAGGTCCTAACCTACAGCCCGTTCAGCTTCGTCGGAGTCCTCACCGTCCGTTATGCTACCAGAATCGAGTCGCGGTCATGACGGAGGGACATATTTTTTGGGGTGCGAAATTGGGGTCTCGACCGGCGGCCGGTGGCCTTTGTCAGCCTTCGTTCACCGGGCGTTGCTGCTTCTTCGGTCGCCAGAGAAGATTGGGTGGGTAGCGACAGAGAGGGGCTGGAAGAGGACGGAACTGATTGGGAACCCTAGGGCGAGATATCAGTCTGAATGTTTTAAATTTTGACTTTTTTTTTTTTTTTTTGAATCCCAATCATCCCTTCACGTCGCCGGCCACATGTGCATCTTATGGGTCATCCCCATGAGACTCTCACGAGTAAACAAAACCAGTTGGTGAAAACAGTACTAAAAAGAGTATTGAAATTGGTGAAAACAGTACTGAAAACGACCCACCAACAGAGTCTCTTGATATGTTGCTCCTTTTTTCTTCTTTTTTTTTTCCTCTTTATTTTTATATAAAAGGTAAATTTGAATTACTTTTATATATCTAAATATTTTACAAGAGTTTTCTTTTCTTTTTTTTTTAAATGAAATATTTTATAAGAGTTATGATTCGAATTATGACGCAATAATTGAATGCTCAAATTTTAAATAAGGGGCCCTAGTTTCATACCACACACCCCTTCCATATCTCCTCAATTGTTCAGGGGAGAAAAAAAACATATAGAAGTTTACTTATTTAAAAAAAATAAAAGAAAGAAAGAAATAAAGTAAGAAATTCATATAAATGACTAAAATTGTCCTATTTCCACAATTAATTTTTCTTTACTATAATTATATTCACACCACAATATATTTATTTCGTGCATCATATTATAATTGTATTAAAGATTCTTAATGTTAGATGTTATTACAATTATATTCTCTACATTTTTTTCATCACATTTTTTTAACTTTTCATTAACAATTCAATGGCTTATAACAATAATTCTTATCCAAACTTTTCAATACGTATTTTTAGAAAGAGTAAGTAAATAAAACCTACTTCTAATTTTAAAGCGATACTAACATGGTAATACTATTTATGAACCATAAAAACCGAGCAAATGTGTTGAATATTGAAGGGCTGCTGAGGTACTGACAAACAACCGAAAGAAAAAAAGCTTGAGGACTTAAGCAGTGTAATAAACAAAGATTAAGACCCTTTACATATAGATTAATAAAAATGTGTAAGCACACATATTTTTAAACCTGCTCTCTCTTTGCTCTGCTCTCCGCGGCTTTCACCGTAATTGGAGATTCCATTTTGCCGTTGATTATAAAGAAAAGGTGTGGTTACTGGAATGCTTATCATTAATTCTTCCTGTCGGGTGTGAAGAATTTCATGAGGGTTTCCGCAATTAGACTAGTTTCGCGCAAGCGTCTACTAAAGAACCTCCAGTTTATTCGATTTCAGTCAGTTCCATCTCTTGCCCATTTTAATCTCTACTATGCAGACTTGTCTTCAGATGAATCAGATTCAGGTACCCAGAACAACAATAATATTTCTGTAGAAAAGAGTAACTGCAATAGTAATGATTTTCTGGGGTTGAATTCAAATGGGGTTGTTCAGATTCTAAACAATTTGAAAAGAGAACCTATTTATGCGTTTTCTTTCTTTTACCAACTGAAGGAGCGTGGATTTCAGCATGATCTTTGGACATATTTGGCAATTATTAAGATACTTTGTTACTGGGGCAAGGATAAGAAGTTGGTTTCTGTTTTGTCTGAGGTTATAAAGTTGGAAAAGGAGCACTTTAGCTTTCAAGTTTTGGACTTGTTGAAGGCGATAGTGAAGGGGATCAACTGCGAGGGCCTTCGTTCTTTAGCTCGGGCTGTTGATGCTTTGGTTAAGGCATATGTTAAACTAGACATGTTTGATGAAGCCATTGACACACTTTTCAAGACAAAAGGGCATGGTGTTGGTCCATCTTTGATGTCTTGTAACTTTTTGATTAATAGATTGGTTGAACATGGAAAAATAGATATGGCTGTTTCTATTTATAAGCAGCTGAAGTGGCTTGGTCAGCATCCTAATGTATATACCTATGGGATTGTGATCAAGGCATATTGTAGGAAGGGTAGCTTGGGGAAGCTGTCTATGTGTTTAGGGAAATGGAGGAAGATGGGGTAGCACCTAATGTGTTTACATATCATGCATATGTTCAGGGACTTTGTAAGAATGGCAGATCAGATTCAGGCTATGAAGTTTTACGAGTATTGATAGACAAAAATGTTCAAATCGATGTGTCCCTCTATGCTGCTGTGATTTGTAAATTTGTTAAGGAAAAGAAGTTGAAAGAGGCGGAGAATATTTTAGTTGACATGGAAAAGGAAGGGCAAGTTCCTGACAGAGAATGTTATGCTGCCTTAATTCAAGGATTTTGTGAGAGTGGGAATATAAAGAAAGCCTGGGCTTACCACAATAAGATGGAAGTAAAGGGTATTAAAACTAACTGTATTATCATCACTCCAATCCTTCAGTGCTTGTGCCAAATTAATAGGGCATCTGAGGCAGTAGACATGTTTAAGAACTTTAAGGAGTCAGGCATGTTTCTAGATGAAATTTCTTATAATGTGGTGATTGATGCCTCATGCAAAATTGGAAATATAGATGAGGCTGTGCAATTGCTTAATGAGATGAAGTCTAGAAAGATGGATCCAGACATTGTGCACTATACCACTTTGATTAATGGTTATTGTCTTCAAGGAAGAATGTCTGATGCTTTAGGTTTATTTGAAGAAATGAAGGAAAAGGGTCTCAATCCCGATCTTATTACTTACAATGTACTTGTTGGGGGGTTTGCTAGGAACGGTCTTGCTGAATATGCTGTTCTTCTTCTGGATGATATGAAAGGAGTAGGTTTAATTCCTAGCACTGCAACTCACAACTTGATAATTGAAGGCTTGTGTTTTGCTAGAAAGGTGGAGGAAGCTGAAATGTATTTCTTTGCCTTGGAAGATAAAAGCGTAGACAACTATTCTTCCATGATTAATGGGTACTGTGACTCTAACAATGCAATTAAGGCATATAAACTTTTCCTTAGTTTATTCAAAAAAAGGCACTACGTGAAAGAAACTTCTTGCTTAAAGCTTCTTAGCAGCCTCTGTTTGGAAGGTGAATATGATCGAGCTATCAAACTATTTGAGATGCTGCTGTCTTTAGACGACGGTCCTTGTAAGAAAATGTACGGCAAGCTCATTGGTGCTCTTTGCAGTGCTGGAGATATGAAAAAGGCCTGGTGGGTATTTGACAGTATGGTTTTAAGAGGATTGACTCCAGATGTAATCACCTACACTGTATTATTGAATGGATATTGTAGGGTGAATTCTCTGCAGGAGGCCTGGGATCTCTTCAGTGATATGAAGAAGAGGGGTATTACTCCTGATATTATCACTTACACTGTATTGCTGGATGGTCATTCTAAAGGAATTCGCAGAAAGACTCACTCTCAGAAGGTTCCCACAAATAACAAGGCACTGCACCAGGTGGCTTTGGCTTTTTGGTATGAAATGGAGGAGATGGGTTTAACAGCGGATGTCATTAGCTATACAGCTTTAATTGACAATCACTGCAAATCAGATAACCTCCGGGATGCTATTGGTCTTTTTGATGAAATGATTGATAGAGGTCTAGCACCTGATACTGTGACATACACAGCCCTCCTATGTGGCTATTGCAGGCAAGGAAATGCAGACAAGGCTATAACTCTTGTGGATGATATGTTAGCCAAGAAAATAGAACCAGATACACTTACCATGTCGACATTATCTCAAGGTATCATGAAGGCAAAGAAATTGCAGTTTTGACATTGAAATCTCTTCTGACTCTTTCGGTGAGTTGGAACCATAGTGTTTCCACTTTCAGTTTCTTTTTTATGCCATGAGCTTGGCCAAGTCTGATTTTGCCCATGCCCTGTCCTTCATTTTGTTCTAATTTATTTGAGTTTAGATTCTCATAATGAAAGTCTTCAACAAATTGGGTATGCACATTGTATCAGGTGGAGATGTCAGATGTACAGAAATGGGTGAAAGGTTCATTGGCCAGGAACCCATTGTTGATTTAAAAAATAAAAATAAAAAAAATGATAACTCAGTTGTTGCCTGTAGTAGGGTCAACGCATGTGGCTAAAGGACACTTGTGAATTGGTTAAGATGATAAAGTAAGAAAATGCAACTTGTAAATAAGGTTTTATAGGTAAATCAATCAAATATTTGTTCATATAGATATAGTTTTTACTTAGAAAATGGGGAATATGAACTAGTCTTCTTTGGTGAAAGCGAGAAGGCCGAATGAAGTCCCCTTTATCAAACATGATTGAAAGTACTTATAGTTTCAAGTTAGTGGTAGATTTTATATCAATATATATGATGATAGATGCCAGATATTCATTATCAGCTGACGTTTTCTTAGAAGGTTTCTGCACACTCCTCTGTTCTTTAGCAGCTGTAAGTTTGCCTCTTTCTATAGTTTGATACTGAAACACTGGTAGTTTTGTCTTTGATTACTGTTTCTTTTTGACCCAAGTTTATGAGGCCTTGAGTGACCTATGAAGCATGACATGGCATCTATGTAAGACATGACACAAAAGGAAAAAGCACAAGTGGTGGGGGTAGAAATGATGAGAATCTGTTTGACATTGTTTTATCCTCCTATGGTTGCAGTCCCTTTCGAAGTAAGTACTTGATGCGGAATTCCAAAATAAATATTACTGTTTGTGGAAAACTACTCTTCAATGCAATTCATTGGGTACAGGTGTGCGCCGTATGGCATCAAGGTGGCTGTGCCAGAGGTCATAGTTCCTGCAGAAGTAATAACAATCAAAGCTGTAGGTGGGTATTCAAATAAACACAAGTACCTTGCTATCATGAAAACTCCAGCTGGTGCGATAGTAGCTGCATGAATCAAAGCGGACACTGGATTGGGACCAACCCAAAGCAAGGTCCAAACCTTTTAGTCTGGTTCTCCAGTCCCATAATGCAAGGCTTTGGAAATCATTGTGGATTAGGTATGCGGCATGGACTATGAACCAAATTCCTTGTTGAGGTTTGTGTCATCGCTGGGCAACGCTAAGTGACTTTTCTTTTGTTCTCACTTCTAAAAATCTTTAACTGGACTCTACTTTTTGCCGCCTAACAATATCCAAGAAACATTCTGTTTGTCTTGACTCAGCAGGACCAACCAACATTCAAGAGGGAGGCTAGAATGTGTTAAGGCATCTCTGCCCTAACTGATGCATTATATGGCTCTAATTTTTCTTGACAAATCTGGAGAATGGACAGCTCCCGTAAATCTCGATTTGGAGAATTTGTAAGCCTGGTGACTTAAGGATTCTTGTCTGGCTTAGAGAAGTTATTCTGAAATGTTGGGAGTATGTCCTGATTTTGACATCTTATTATTCACTTATCTATATTTGGAAGTGCAAGGCTTTCTGCTTCATCATTCTGCGTAACTCCTTGATGGATCTCTATTCATTTATTAAATATTTCACTCCCATGTAGTATCCTTTTAGGCCTCTGTTCCTGGAAACTGCTATCTGTTATTGGGACAAAATGATGAGGGAATTTTTCTGTACCCAAGGCCATTCATGAAGTGAAACCTCTGCATTTTTTTTGAACTTTGCAAGGTTGTACTGCTTCTACCTGAGTCAGCTTGAATTAGGGATGCTGAGTTGATAAACATGAGGATGCTAGCATCAAGTACAAGTTCTCCGTCCTTTTCACTAGATAATAAGCCTACCTCCAGAACCACTGTGAATAGATGCTGCACCTTTTTCCCCATTTTTCATGGGTTAGACTTCTGATTCAATGCATATATCAGAATAAGAGAAATAGTAGAACCTATAGATGGATTGGAATGTAATGGTTTTCTTTCTACGTTTGCAAGAACTAGAGTTTTACTTGGCTGCAAAACAATCTCCATTCGCTTCTCGTAATGTGGTATCAGAGCATCTTAATCTCCATCGTCCATCTTTTGCCAGACAATGCCACTTTCCCTGTAATCATGAGTACAAGAACAACAGGATATCTTTTTCTCCCCCCCCCCACCCCCACAAAAAAAAAAAAAAAAAAGAACAATATGAAATCTGGCTGATTGTCGTTTCGGGTGAACTTCTATTGAAGAAATCCAAACCAGGGGAGCATGAGAATCTAATCCTGCTCTCTCCTTTCTCGGGTGGGGGTTAGGAACTCGCCTGTCTTCATCGACTTTGACGTCTTTCCCAATATCAAAGCAAATCATAAGCATGAGCTTCCGATTGTCCTGCCTTATGGTATTATGAAGTTTGATAAATCAGGTATATTTAATAATAAATTAATCCAGCTTCAGCATAGAGTGAATTATTCAACAAGAATAGCAAGCTATTTCCCTCTAACCTGTGAAGAGGTGTTCTTTCTCGAATTCATCAAGGCCTATATCCTTAATTTTCAACTTATTCAGTTATTCACATGCAGGTTTCCCGGTTGATTCCTGAAGTTGAAGCTGCTCATTATGTAATTCTCTGGGATAGTGGCCACAGTAATAGAAAGTTTGTTTTACACTTTCACTTTTACTAACTGCTGGGTTACAGTGCCGGCTTCCTTAACCCGCACATTCCACAACTTGAGCCAATCAACACGGCCCAAGGTGATGCAGCCCTTTGAAACGCATCTCTTGTATATTGAAGTATTTGGGTAGGAGTCATAATTTTCCAAATTTGAATGAGTTACTGATTTTTTATTGAGATTTTATTTGATCATTTACATTAAGGATAAAATTATAAAAACGTGGTTTTATCTTTTTTTTTTCCCCTTTAAAAAAATACTTAAAAAATAAGCCAATGGGGCCTAGCTCAATTGACCATACCTAAGGCCTAAGAATCCTTGAAGTCCGGTGTTTGAATTCCACCAACCCTAAGATGTATAGGTTTTTCTAATATTATGTTGATTTTTTATATTTATATTTCTTTGCTTTATGCTTCATTTAAACATTTTTGTTTTGTTCTGTTATTATGCAAATTGTTGAGCTGCATTAAGGGGAAAAAAGTTAGAAATTAGGAATAGAACAAATACACAAAGATTTGAACTCAAATCGTTCTAATGTGTAACGTCCCCCGGTTTATTTTTGGGAAAAGGAAACTGCTCTTTTTTGGTCTGTAAGCTTTGCTAAAGGAATAAAAATTTGGGAACCCACTAGCACTTCTTGAAAAGATTGAGGACTTCAAGTGCAATTTTCAGTTTCTATAACACGTACAACATAACTGTATTGGGATGCATATAAAGCAACACTACGGTCAACAAAAATAGAACTTGGCTTTGATGCATATTAACGAATACCCAATTGTGAGAGCATCCACGATGCCGAATAAATCCAATAGAAAAATTTTTAGTATTATAGGAGTATTATGTATGACAAAATCACGAACCAATATATGAATTCAGAGACCTTAATTTGTTAATTAATTTGAGCTTTTGAATATATATGTAGATTCTTCATTGGCTACCAAATAATCACTACTCTTAGAGTACTATAAATTTTTCCCAACCGGAGAATGTCTAGTTCATTTCCACAATCAGTCTATTTCACTTTACTGTTATGCTATGCAACTACACTGTAATCTGTAGGATACACACACACACTCTTCTGTTAAAGGATCATCTAAAGTTTAAATCCCTCAAACTAGAGTTCAACTTAATTACTGACAAGTGTGAACAAGAGATTTTTTCTTTTCTTTTTTTTTTTTCTTTTTTAAAAATCATCTGACGGTATGTAACAAGATTTGTCTAATAGCAGCCTTAAAATCTTCCGAAAATCTTTGTTCTGAGAACCTTGAGGCACGTCTCCTCGCAGCAGCAGCCATCTCAAGCCGCTCATGTTCAGGCATGGTAATGATTTTGACAATGGCATCCGCATATTCTTGCACAGTTTGAGCTAGAAATCCTGTTTGTGTTCCTTCTTCTGGTAAAACAATGTCCATCTTCGGGCCAGCTGAATTATGGGCTGATGACATTGAACGCGAAAAAGAAAGGAAAAAACCGTAACTTAATCGTGAATACAGAAACTATGGCATAACTATAACATGAGATGATATCGATAACAATGATATGCAAACATACCAATTGGTATAGCACCCGAAGCCATGTACTCCACTACGCTTATGCCAAAATGCTCATCTACCATGGAGTGGATTCCTGCGGCTGCACCACCCAAGAGTTTCACAAGTTCACTGCAGTAAAACAAAAAAGGTAGAGATAAATGCCAAAAATTTAGATATTCCTAAAGGGAAATTGTGGGTAAATTGGACAAAACCTAGCACAAAAAAATGACCTTAGTTAAATAACATATTGACACAAACATCAAGGGCTGAAGTACCCACTGCAGAGCGCTCTCACATCTGTAGAAAGTCGAATTTCGGAAAATGATATCGAGTGGAAAAATTTGGCATTTCTCGTAAGTCATACACAGCAAAAACACAGACTCAACAGATCAATATTACGCCAAAACAAGACAAAAGAATCCCCATAATAGAATCACAAGTTATCTGCTATTATTAGCTATTTATAATGCAAATTAAGGGTTAGTAATTTTGCATGTGAAGTAGTAGAATCTATAGCAGTATTGGCACTAAAGCATGAAATGCGTTATGCATTTTAGTTGGAACATGCTCGATAGTAGGACATTGAACATGATTTTAATTTTCGTTTCTTCCTTGATACTGGTTGGTGTCTTCTAATCCACCTTATCAAGCATACTAAAGGGGTGAACCAACCAACAAACCTGTACTAAACGTTTTTATGGAACTCCACATCACCATCCACCTTCAGCTTAATAGCTCGATCCCTTAGGTGTTGCAATCTTTTCTCATCTGCTTCGTTTCTGCAACTACCTACAATTTGGAGCTTTGGTCTTGGCAGATCTGCGTCTAAACTTTCTAAGGCGAGTGCAAATGCCTCAAGTTGAAGGGGGTGTGCCTATAAAATATAAATCAACATCAAGCAAACTTAAAATGGTTTGTCAAAAATAATGTTCTTCTTAGCATGAATATCCTGATCTCAGAAAATGCTCACCTTCTCCGGACGAAATTGAGCAACAGATATAATCCTTGGGGGTTGCATTGGCGTTTCTAATGGTAGCACCTGCTTGGACACCACACCTTGGTGTTTAAACTAGTAATAGAACTCATTTACAGAAATTATTAAGACTTCCAGAATGGCATAGAAGTACAAAAACCATGCTGTCCAAGAAAATCTTCTCTTTTAAACACCCAGGTATTTTCTTTATCATTTCTAATTCTTTTTTCCTTTTTAAACTTCATTTCCTATCATTTTGACCCTGTAAACTGATCAAAGTCCAGCCGGACTTTAAATCTATTAGGGCTAATCACTGACAATTCATCACTTGGCAAGAGTTGATAAATCAATTACTCAAAGGTTCTGATTGGGGTCCAGACGCATAAAAGATGGGAGGAAAAAATAAATAAATAAACCCAGCTAACTGGTGTTGATGGCATGAACTTGGCTACAAGAAAATAGAGTAGTTTTATGGCACTTCTGCATCCCATTTGGATGGACGGATGTATGCCATGTGTATTACAGCACCTCCCAGAAGTGCTAGAAAAATTTCACAAGAAAATAATCCTTTAGTAGCTTGTTTAGTTGCTTAGGTGGAGGGGAATTGAGGAAATTCTATGTAGTAAATCAAGTGCAAGACCGTAAATGTAAGGCATGGATGTTCGCTTCATTCAGGCAGAAAATGGGTGACAACTTGGAGAGTTGGACATCTCAAAAGCTCAACCTAATCCCATTAATATCAGTGTCAAGTTTCTTTTTAATTCCGTCCATTTCACTTTTGTTCTCCACATTAAATCACATATACAACACAAATTTGGCAATAATACCCCATCATGTTCGCTTGAAACTTGAGATATACAAACCTTACACAAGATCCTTCAAGTACCTATTCTAGAGCCATTTTATAGAATTATCAAATAGAAAATAAATTTCCAAAACACAAACCTGAAGCCTTGAAGTATCACAAGGAGGATAAACTCGCTTAATACGAGCTGGAATTCCCCAAAGCTTCTCAATATGGGATTGTGTCCATGAGGAATTAACCATTGCAAGGTGTGCACACGAACCTACAATTCCATATATCCAGCTGAACATCGTGTAATAGATGACTTTGCACCAAGACAGCAGGGCACTGAAGAAAATTTTTGGTTAGCTTCATGAGTTGAAGACAGCACGGTGATGAAAATTAATAGGTTTATCAAGCTTTCAAACTGGCTTCCCTCGAAACACATTTGCAAATACCATCAAGTACTGGTACAAAATCAAACAGGTATTTGAAAAGCAAGATGACTCGATAATCAATTTTCACAATCAGAAACTCAAAAGACTTGAAGTGTGGGGGAAAGATTATGAAAAACTAGAATACTAAAAGTAAAGAGCTTTCTATATCACACATTAAGATTAACAATATAGCATGAATGAAACATCATTACTCAGCTCTGCATCCCGGTTTCTCTCCATATCTCAAGTTAGAATATATTCACACCATATTGAATATCCATAAGCATGTAAATACCAAGTCTCAACAATCAAAGCAGCAAAAAATATAAACCATCTTTTGGGGATGTTAGAAAGGAAAGATTAAACTTTACATATTTTGAGTTTGAGGCTGTTTCCGAGGACAATTTTACATAGAAGTTAATTTTTTTAGAAGTTGAAAAGGTACCTGTTGGCAATGAATGCATCATTGTTGTACATGGAGTGTTTTGCATGAACACGAGATAGCATGTCTAGACTGATCGTCGGGTAATGTGTGTAGCAAATAACTATACATCCAAATAGACGTGCCACGGGATAAGTAAAAGCATATCCACTGGTATCTAAATAATACTGCGGAGTGAACTTGCACAAAGCTTCCCATGAAAGGTACACTGAACCAAAGCTTTGACCAATCATAGTGAACCGAGGATACATGGCTTCTTCAACCCATTTCCTCTTGTATAGATGCACCACCTGATAAACAAAGTGCATTCATCAATTTTAAGAAACCGAAAACTAGTTTTTGTAAACAAACACTGGCAATACTGGGGGAAAAAACCAAAGAGAGACATGAAAATGACTAGGCACCAAAATCTGCTATATTCTTGAATTTCTATTTCTTGCACCCAATAACTCCAATGCATGCCTTGCTACTTTTCGATATGAAACGTTCATCTAAACTTGAACGTCGATAATTCATAAAATGGGCCTGTTTGCATGGCTTCTGGTTCTGAATCACTTCTGTCTCCTCAGAGCAGTTTTGGCAATCAGAAAGTTCATTTGGCAATATATAACTTTTATCTTCTGTATTATTTTTAGTTTTTTCACTGACGCAGTGCTACTTATGGCATATTTGCAATTTAGAAAGTTCATTTGGGCATTTTGGTCCTATCATCATTTTCCCCAATACGTCTTCCTAACCTATAAGCATGAAAGATTTGTTTGACATGTGCCTAAATGTATCCAACACATACTAGCATTGATTTAGATGCTTTCAGTTTTAGGTTTAGATTCTTGGCTCAGCACATTTCCCTAACCCAAGTGTATTTGTGAAGCTTGTGCCTCAAGGCTAAGAATAGAGGCGACTAAGGAGTTTATTTCATTGCATCTTTTACTTTTTTGTTCTTCGCCTTAGTTTTATAGGTTACTTTCCTATAACCTAAGATGTTTCAAGTATCTTGTTTTTATTTTTTCTATGATGCAGATGGAAAAAGGGAAGGACTTTTGACCTAGACCCATTATAAACCACCAGCCAAAAAATAGAAGCTAAGGACTACTCATATTTGTCAGCAAAATTGAAGCACTTCATTCTACATTAGTTTCTTTCAACAATTTTTAGATGCGTGATTCATACATTTATGTACAATTAAGTCATTTCAAAATTCAAATGGTGCAATTACACTAGTCTTACAACCTTAAAAAAAAATATATATATATATATAAACAAAACACACACAAATAAATCATATTTATGTAAAAACATAGTGATTTTTACATATGAATTTGAAAGTGCAATTGAAGGTATTGATCTAGGATACTAGGAATCCTGTCCATATGCCTGCCTGTACAAAACAGAATGTACCTTTGGAGAGTAGAGTAATTTGACCCCAAAACGATCAAGGGCCCGAGCAGAGAGAGATCGAGGGGAGGCATCATGATCACCAGTATAGATGACACAGTCAAGATCAGGAGACTCTTCTTGGATTGCTTTGACGGCACACCAGAGAACTCGCTCACCGCCGCCACCGTCATTTGTGTATGGATGGAAGAAACCAACAGCTTTCTCCCTATTTCTCCGGCAATAAAGTAAGGTTGAGAAGAGTCGGATAACAAATGCCAATAGCAGGGTTCCGAGCATCAAAACCATGTAGAAGAGCCATTTATCCATTCCTTTAATAAAAACCAAAAAAATAAAAAAAATAAAAAAAAAATTCCAAATAGTATATCAAGCTTTCTGCAATCGCCTGACCTCCAAGAGCAGTGTGTCTCAAATCAAGACGGCTGGGAACTGAAGTAATAAGGCGAAAGGGTTAGGGCCATACCCTTATTGACTTAAGATTAAGTACCTAAACGTGCCTAAAAGAAAATTTGGACAATACAAGCAACAAGATCCCAGTAACTAACTTCACAAACAGGTAAAACTAAAGTTTTTGGGCGTCAAGCTCAGTACCACATCTGATCTTGAATCATGATAGTCAACAAAACAAACACCTATAAAATGCATATAACCAGAAAATCTTCGTACCTGACTCAATTTTGAGTATTTGACTAATGTCCTAACTCTTTTTTTACATCCACAAATCGGAAAACAAGATAGAAACGACATTTTATCGATTTTAGTTTACGGGAGGTGTGTATTTCCCACAAAAAGAGGCTGGATAGGAAAAGGGACCATGACTGAAGTGAATATAAAAATTGTGTATAGAGTAAGTATGCAGGTTCTATACGGTAGAAGAAGGAACAAACGAATCCAACTCAATTCAAATATTAGTAAAACAAAATAAAAGAAACAAGAAACAATGGAATGAAATCTAATAAATATAGAAAACACCCCATGATTCATAGATGAACCTGAAATGGAATTAACTTTCTTCTTATCAAGAATAAAAATATGAAATTAAAAAAATAAAAGGCAATTTCACCTCAATAATAATTTATAACAGAAGGGAGCTGCTACAGAACGGAAAATAAAGAAGAAGATGAGAAGAACATACCGGTCACAGCTGCAGCAATACAGACGCACTAGATAAGTCGATAAGAACCGAAGAAGATATGAAGAGTCCGGCGTCTGCGGAACTTAATGGCGACCAAAATGAAATGAAGGAAAAAAACTTAATGGAAACGGCAGGAAAATCATGCTTCGGAAATCGAATGCAGATGGCCGTAACTCAAGATAAAGATTGAGAATCTTACAATTAAAGATTGAGGAAGGAAATTAGAGATTAATTCAGAAAATAATATTGGGCAAATTTGAGAAAAACAATCTGGAGATCGGGTTTTTGGCGTTAAATTATAGGTTGCAACAGCCCGGTGTGCACATAATAGTGGTAGTTCGGTCCAATCACCGGGAAAATAGTTGTGATGCGGCAGACGCCGGCTGCGGCGGGAATTGGAGGTCTGGTGGCGGGTGATCAGCGATTGTGACGGAGATGGAAGGATCAGAGAAATTCGTTGTGAATAGATTCGGGTTTGGGCTTGGACTATGAATGAGATAGATCGGCCTGGGTCAAAATAGGAACATTTTGGGCCAAGAGTTTTTCTTCATTTTGGGCTAGTTTCCTGAACGTAATTTATGTCAATTCCGCTCTCTCGTGTCATCCGGCTGACACATTATTTTTGCGATAATCATTGGGATATATTTCTATTTGACATGTATTGGTGATATGCTTAGTTGGCCATTATATATTAGTTGTTTGTGAGGCCATGAAATTCATTACTTATATATACACACTCAAATCAAAATATTCAACTAAAACATATCATTTATTCATATAAGATAAAAATGTCTCATAATTACTCTTATTATTGTAAAATATAACATATATATAAGAATTTTATTATGCCTACCAGTAGGCTAATTATTACGTAAATTGGGTTTTAAGAGTTGATATGGGATGGATATTGTTTGGATGGATGCCATATATACATGTAGGCATAAAAACCAGTCTACCGGTAAGCATAATAAAATTCTTAAACATATATGGTAATGGAAAAATCTCTGGTAATTTTTTATTTCTTTCTTTCTCTCTTTGTTTTTTGTTTTTTTTTTTTTTTCCAATCACTTTTTCCGAGTCACAATAATAGTGCTAATGGCGAATTCTTAATTTCCCGTGTTTTATTTACTAAGATTGGAGGGGGGGGGGGAGAATAAAAGATTCTGTAATTTCTTTCATGATTCTATACAATACTATGTCGAGGAGTTTTCTAAATAATATTCAAATACTAAACGTGTTACATTATCAAATTACTGGTGTTTGAATATTTAATGAAACTTTTCTAGCAACCACATTGAGTATTGCCGTCATGGCACCCAATGACTCATGTGGATGCATGTTAGCATGTGATGCATCACGTGCATGATACATCCTCGCGAGTACCTAATTAGAATTTTTTTTATACCACGTAACTATTGAAACTCAACCAGACAAACAGTGCCATAATTGGTTTATATAAGCAAAGAACCAACCAATCCAAATTGGATTGAGAGTTTAGTTGATTTGGCAACTGATTATAATAGATATATCTATTATAATTGGTTATAAGAGTATACATAGCACTTTGACAATATACATCAACACAAGAGCTGTTAGCGGTACATTGGGAAAGTACTTATAATTGATTGACAAACAGATCAAAGAACCAACTTGCCTGGACTTGTGCCGGAAAAGCTTTTGAAAGGACGAAAAATGTCATCAATTTGCATGCATGGCTTTCAAATTTGAAGGGTTGTCGTTTTTGGTTTGAATTTAAGGATCATGTTGTCCTGATAAAAGGCAATGGTTTTATAGTAATCTGACAACAGGCTAATGTCTTCTAACAGTACCTCAGCTGAAGACTAGCCGAGGCTGCGACAAACGTTGCTTTCTTTATGTATCCCCGAGAATTCATGAAGTGGTGAAAATCAATTCACTTTTGACTCGTCTCTTTCACTTTGATATTGTGTTCTCGTATGATTCTTGTTCTCTATGACATGTCTGCAAATGTCATATGAATTCAATTACTTGTCTATTGTCACAATAATGTTACATTACATAATTATTATTGCCAACGGCCAACTCACGCCACTAGTAAAATTTGGGTGAGCTTATTGTACTTTTGTTAGTTACGAAGAGGCAAAGTATATAAAAACTTCAGCAATTCTTTGGTTGGGTCATTTCTGTATCGCATCCTTATGAGTTTTAATTTGGAGACATCATGTATCTCCATGACAGAGACACTCGATGTATGTAGCACATTCTCGTCCACTAATTTACATAGTCACATGTGAGTTCATAAAAGTAAAGTAGAAGGAAATGTGCTATATACACAGTCTATATATCTTCAGATCAAAATTGATATTCTTACTGTCATAGTTGGTTATCCTGTGAATTAGTTCCACAGCCATTCTCATGAAACTTTCATGTGTGAATTTAAGATAACTTTTGTTCGTGTGAGTGCCTTATTTGGATTTTGAAGAGTCACTTCTTTATTCTAGACTCAATTATATACTATTTAAAACAATTCGAAAGAGAAAAATTAAAAGTTTAGTATTATGACAATGAAGTAAAATTTGAATAATTAAAGCCCCTACTAGCAATTTATAACGGACATTGAAACCGAAATAAATTTTACAAAAATAAATAGTTTATATGTTTATGCCAAATTTGTGGACATTATGGATATTCTTTTTCTTTTGAAAGACACTAAATTATATAACGTCACGTGCAGACGGGATAGTCACGTGACAAGGAAGCCGCAAAAGGATTGTGGGTGCAGCTGGTGTCAGAACAACTCGGCGAGGAAGAAAAAACCTATATATCTTTAAAAAAAATAAGAAGAAGAAAAAGCAAGGTAAAATAATCTAATACAAAAAACATTTCTATGTTCTATCAATAAGCAGAAATGGGTGTTCCATGTGCTATTCACTTCTCACATTCTTTATCTCAAAGGTGGAAGACGCTCAAAAAATAGGATGTTCACTCATACGTTATTTAATTTGATGGAAGTGGATAGAGGAGGAAAACCCGTTTTGATATTCAACACCAACTAAGGTAGAAATGACCTTATATCAGATGTATTCTACTTTTACGGTACTAGATAGATAGTGTGGCATAATATTTGTCATTGATATAATTTGAGCGGTTAATAATAACTCCATTCACTCGTCAGACGTTTGGCGGGGTACACCACCAGGCGTCGTATGTGACGTGTTCTGATTGAGACGACTAACCCATTGTGAGACAACACACATGTGGGATGTCTAATCAGAACATGTCACATAAGAGATCTGGTGGAGTGGCGTTTGGTCAAAACTGGAGTTGATAATGTACTTAAATCAGTGACTAATATTATGTCACATCATCACTTGATACTATTATGACATCAGACGTATGATATTAGATCATTTTTATCAATTCACGTGACATACAAATGTCAATATATATTTGATAAATCACAAGTATTCTAAAATGCTAGTTTGGAGGACGTCTAAAACGACGCTTATACTTAAAACTTGGACTTCACGATTCGCTAAACCTCACGTCTTATCATGTATTGATCGAATTTTTATCATATGTTGGTGCACTTAGACTTAGTCTCGGCACTTTAATTTCACGCCTTAAGTCCGCTTTAGAACCTTGCAAATCATCACTTTAAAGGGTCAATGATTTATATTTATGATGTTCCACTTGAGATGCAGATTGGTGATTAATACTGTTGATGACATTATTCTATTGTTGTTTGAGGAAAAAATATTTAACAATATTTAACGATGACGTTTTATTAATTAACAAATCGTATACGAACAATTTTTGCTTGTACCGTTCGAATTACTTTTGAGACGTGCCGCACGGCGCAATATGCAGCCAGATAATTAATGCATGAAGAAAATTATCATAGAAAATTTACCCTCTTGCAGAGTAACATCACTTTTTCTTTTCTACTTTTCATTTATTCACAAAAATGGTTTAAGTAACTTATAACATAAAGTAATTAACGAATTTTTCATGAATTCGATGCGCACGCAAATATATTTTACTACCATCCCATTGGAAAGTAATTAGAAAAATGGAAAATAGTATTTTTGTTAATTTGAGGCAAATACATTGTCATAATTGTTGTTTTTGTCATTAGAGTTTGTCATAATTGTTGTTTTTGTCATTAGAGTTCGCTACTGTGTGGTTTATATAATAATATAATAAACCAAAATATAAAAATATAATTAGTGAAAAGTAACTCCGGAGATAGCACATAGAAATGTTTTTGTATCTTATCCAAAAGTCAGTCCGGCTGATTTCGTGACGGGCTTTTGTGAATGTTCGACTAGGCATTAAACGTACAATTCATGTCATCGGAAATTAAACAGCTTTTGATCACAAATGATGTATATATTTTTTTATTATACGTTAAACTAGAGAAGATTAAATTCAACAAACAATCATTAAATAACTTTATTGCACTGTCCATCGGTCATTTGGCTTGCTGGGGTAACTTCAAGCAATGACAAATAATAGATTAGGGTTTTATAATCTCTTTTATTTGCTTCTCTCTCCTAAACCAAGAAAGAAAACAACCATAAAACCCTAACTTATGTCGACAAGCATAATAAATAATTAATTTAAATACTTTTTTTTTTGAGTAAAATAATTAATTTAAATACTGATCTAATTCTAAGATAATATAATTATAATTAAGTTAATTAATCAAAAGCCCTCCAATTCTTTCCACTATTAGTGGTATCATCATTTTGATCGAATCTCAACCAAATCATTAAGGGACACACTAACAATTTTCTATTCAACTTAACACGTAGGATCATTTTGTTCCTATTCTTTTGTTCATTTACGTACCTATTTTATGATTTTATCTTAGTATATCTGTACTTTTTTTTATTTCATTTGACTTTGGCTTAAGTAAAATCGAATAGTATTTTGTTATGTTTTAATATAATAGTTACTGTTTAACATCAGATGAAAATAATTTTCTATTAATCTACACGCTAGATTCCCCTATAAAGATCGAGAGAGCGTTGATTAACATATATTGTATCTTCATTCAAAAAAAATATATCCTACTGGTTGTTACGATATTATTGTGTCGACAGAATAATGAAAAAGTTGCTCCTTATTACTATATATACGTTCCTTGCCAACTTGTATGAGATCAGTATATATATACTTCTATTCTCAATAATATAAACCAATTTGTAGTTTAATTATAAATAAATTAGCAACTTGCGTTTTTTTAAAGGAAAAAATTAATTCTCATTAACCAATAAATCTGTCTCGCAACTTGTTCATGTTATTTATCTAACAAATAGACTTCCATTATATATTAGAAAGTAGTAACTACTAGCTTATTCTGTACTTTTTTTTGTGTAAAATATAATTCAATTTGTGTGATACGTAGCGTCTCGATATGAATAAATGTCACATGCAAAAAATGATACATGTAGAGTATATATTGTACGTATATAAATATTGCTCTAATTACCTAATCATTCTTCAGATATCATCATTTTCAACGTCGAATCTTTATGAGTGTTAGGTTATGTTAGATAATGAAGAATAAATTATCAATTATGTTATGTCCCACTCTTTGTTTGATCTGATATTTGTAATTTGCTGGCCGGATAATAGGTAAGAAATTTGCAGAATACAGAGCATATAGCATCTTCTTAATTTCAAAATAGTGTATTTAATTTCACCTATATATACATATAGCAAGAGATGTCGTGTAAGAGCTCGCGCACATATTTAGCACGTATATGTGTAATTAGGTACGTGTGTATATATATATATATATATGAATATAGGACTATATAGCTTGAGTCGACCTATTATTATATTATTCATTCATTGAAATGAAAGGTGTTTGATAATTGAGGCAGCAACTTGCCTACATAAAGAAGTCACCACCACACAAGCTTCGTCCCATCAAATTCGTTCCAAAGTTGGTTTGTATCAAGAATACTCTCACAACTCACAAAATGATATTGGCATTTAAATGATTTGTCTCCGTGACAATATTTTACAAATATATAATTCAATTTATTAAACCTTCCAATGTACAAGAAAAATATGTTCGAGCTCTACAAATAACACGACGCTCTTCCGATCTCGTGATCCCGAGAAAGACTCTAGCAATGACAGATAATCACTAGGGTAGAAGTCACCCGTTGAGATGTTCATAAAGGAAAGATGAACTTTGTTGTTTAAAAATGGTTGTTTCATATATTTGAAAGTAATGAATTTTTTTTTTTTTTTTTGGGAAAAAAAGCTACTGATTTATTATCTTTCAAAAAAAAAAAAAGCTACTGATTTATTTACTTATTTTAAAATAGTTGATTTTTCAGAATCGTCATGTCATATTTCGAGCAACCACCATATCAGAGCATGTCTTGAAGAGAAGGCAAAATATGATGGAACTCAATAATTCCTCCACAGTGGCTGCTACTAATTTTTTATTTAATGTTTACTTCGCTATCAGCTAATTAATTTTTTCTGACATGTCTGTCCGTGAAAAAGACTCACAGAATTTATTTTTCAATTTTACAATCTTAAACTCATACCATAATTAGTCAATGTTACAAAAGAAGGAGAAAGAAATAACTACAAGAATCATCAACTATATTATATACTATATATTATATTGAAAATGTTCAAAAGACTCTTAAAAGTTTTGTAACAAAACCTCTCACCTTATGTAGCTTACATCGATGCACATTTTGTGTATTTCAAATTCAAGTAGCGTATATCCATGAAGGCCACATAGAATATTGAGAGATTTTATAACAAAGCTTTCTCAAGGTTTTTGAACACTATTCTATATTATCATTATATATACTGATCAATTGTATCTCATATATAGTGACTCAGCCACTCAGGGTATAGCAATAATTTTGAAACCGTTCCCGAGCTTTTGGGATCATTCAAAAAAGAACCCCAATAGTTTTATAACAAAATTTCAAAGCCGACTAGAAATATTCCAGACGTCTAAAGTAGTTCTGAGTATTTCAAATTGACCCCGAGAAAACTTTCAAAGTAACAAAATTTGTGGGATCTTTTGGGAAATGATTGATTTGAAATCATTTTAGGGTTTTTAATTGGGGAGGGGGGGACCCAAAAATCAGTAATTAGAGATATTTTGTGACAAAACATATCACAGATCATTTATACCGAGATTTCCATAATTTCCCCCTTATTAATTAACCATATAAATTATGTACCTGATCAGATAATGTGATAGTTGGCTGAATTGTTGCAATAGAGAAAGGACACATAATAACTAGTAGGAGATTATTTATATTCAAGAATGATTATATATTATTAATTGGTTGATTCCGCTAGTGAATAAAGTTAATAATAAGCAGATCCATTAAAAAGAAAAAGTAATAAATTTTTATTTGCTTAAAGTTAGGGTAAATGCATGATTACCATTACTAACTCAATAGTCATTTAAATAAAGAATATAAAAGTTTTGAATATAATATATTTTTAACATATGATTAATTTATTATTCCCCAAGATCCACTAATTTCTCTTCTTGGCAAGAATAATTGTCTCGTTGTCCTTATTGTTTATTATCATAGTCAAGAAATGCCTAACGGGGAAACCCACACGTTGGTGAGAATATACATATATCATATATTTTCAACTGCATGGAGAGGCATATGCATTAGGTACGAGTTTTGTCGACAGCGTCCAATTAATATTAATATCCACATTAAAAGTAATTAATTTATTCTAAATTTTAAACATTCTAATTCTAAATCTTGTGAATGCAAGCACTGACAAATTAATCATATATACATACTTTGCAAATTCGTAATGGCATGAGGATGGTTGGGTAACTCATGAAAAGAAACACTTATTTCTGTATACTTAATGTGTTAATTAGAAACATTATTATTATGAAGTTTGAAACATTAAACATGCTGACTATAATTTCGCAACAGAATCTTAATGAGTTGAAAACATATTAAAAGAACAAAAAATTTGAATAATCGACAGCCGTGCGATCATTAATTCCCGAATTCTTTTATTCAAGAAAAAAACTAAGGGATAAAGGGAAAAAATATATATATGTGGTACTGGGAAATGTCAATGAGATTGATTGCCACATGAAATTGGATCAAGTGGCTGGGGGAAAATTGACAAAAATAGAGATGTAATTGGTCGATTCAATCAGGCCACAATTTTTTTTTTTTTTTTAAATAAAAGATCAGGCCACAATTTCACGGGGGTCATGTGGTGATTTGATTTCTCGTACTCCAAATGTCTACAGGTTAAAAGGCATGCACCATTCCAAATACTTTAAAGATTGTGGTGTCTCATGATATGATTTTTAATTTTGAGTGAAGAAAGTTGATCAATTATTTGACGGGACAGAAAATAATTATAGCAAAAAACTACAAATATTTTGATTCCAAGTATTGTGGATCAAAAAATAATTATGTATATTCAACTATAAAAAGGGCTTTTTTGGGGCAACAAAAGAAACACTTTGTGTTTGCGGAGAAGCAGGAAATTTCTAAGGAACTAGGGCCGGGTCTTTACGGAGCTCGGTTTTCAATGAGATGCTGTCATGTAGTGCGTGTCAGGTCAAGTGTCAGTCTATGATTGAAGACTGAGTTCCATAAGGAACCCCCTTTGTTTCCACAGCTGGACCAAGGAGAAACATGTTGATTGTAATCTTGGAAATTAAAGTTACCTGGGGAAAAGAAGAAAGTGAAAATTGCGAAGAAACAAACAAAATTCATCAACGTATCTAAAGGATTTTGAAAAGCGCTATTTGTAAGTGATCATTTATAAAATAGGTTTGTTTTACAATCTTACCCTCGTGTACGTATTATGTGACTGGGAAAAATAATCTATGAGTGAGATGGTAAATTTACCTTATTTTATAAAAGATCTTGTAAAAACTTTCTTACAAATAGCACGTCTCAAGGATTTTTCTTCACACCATCATATACACACTGTATGAGTATCATCTGCCCAATGGACTAGCTAATTCTGATCAATTACTGCCTCGTTGGCATCAAATAATTGCAACACTAGCACGATCTCTTTACACATTGCAAACGTGAGATCGCTACATCAACGTTTGATGATAACGTGATATTGTCAAGGCATAGTGTCAGACTTGGAAAAGATTAAGGCTTTGTTTGGTAACCAATTATAAATTGGTGAATTTATAAATGGATTTAAATTTCAAATTTTGTATAGGTGTCGAGATTTGATAGTGTCATATGGAGGTAATAATTAAAATGATGTAAGAGTTCAAGTCAAATCAAATATGTAGTTAAATCGGGTGTTGTCATGCGTCTAAAAGTTGAAATTTAAATTGGTTAATAAATTCAAGGTGTTTTTAAATGGTTACCAAACATAGTATAAAAGATTTTATGTCAATTAAATGACACATGCATGCATGTCCTGCTCCTCTTGCACATACTAAAAGGGGGAAAAATAACAACTCCATGTTATATGTTACTACATTACTGTCTTACCCAACCTGCAGAAGACCATTCATCATGTAGGAATCATCTTGTTAGAGTCAGGTGATTACTCCTATCAAATAGACGAAAACGATGTAATGTCAGATCTCTGACGACGTAATGTCATTAGACGCTTATGTGGCATGTCATATGCATATCATTTGGCACATCACATCATACATTGTGATATGACATGCCTAATGACTAGCATTTTGCATGCAACATCAGCATCATACAGTATAATGTCACCAGACATCTGATATTAGATCATTACTGATCAAATAGAAACTTCAAGTATTATTAGGAAAAGTGCTACTTTGATTTTGTTCAAGTATTAGGAATTACCCAACTTCACATTCATGCTTGTAAAAATGATATAAAACCATATGTATGTGGTGTCATACAGACATGTGGCTTATATCGATGCACGCCTTATAATTTTCCATGTGATATTTCGCAATGCATGACCATGTCTGTATAGAACCATATGGTGGCATAACATATGGTGCTAGATCGAAACTCTTCATATTTGAGCTAAAGAAGATGAAAGGATTAATGTCAAGCACTTGTTCAATCAGTGTAAAAAACATATATATAAAATAAATCAAGTCTCCTTCCCGCAAAAATGGTTTTCTATTCCTTTTTTCATATGTCCTAATTTATAATCTACTTTTCTTAATTAATTTCTTACATTACATACTAGTAGCCTAAGATATCCCTAATTATTATGAACTGTAATCAACAAAAAAAGGGAAAAGAAAAGAAAAGAAAAGAACCAATTAAAGTGAAATATTAAATGAAAGGGATATATATATATTATATTTTTTCAAGAACATTAAAATTTTTTTGAGCCGTTTTTTCAAGAACATCAATTAATCATATAATATATAATACAAGAGTTTTCAATTGGATCTGGATTCTCAATTATAATTTTCCTTCTCATAATTTTACTGACCTCATCATGATGTTGCATAATGATTTGGGTTGGGTTATCTTGATGTTGCACACTGATTTGTGTCAGATTATTACCTCTATAAATAGTGCCCCAATTGGTTTTATTATTTATTTATTTATTTAATTTATGAAATCATAGTAATTCCCATAATAATGAGTAAGTGAAACTAATGCTCTGTCAATTGTCTCAAAAGAGAACTGCTAAAATATTACTAGAATAATCATGAAATTTTTCTTGTCCTTAAAGACGCGCATTTCCCGAGAATTACTATACTTTCATATATTTTTCGTTTATCCCTTCAATTTTCAATCTTCCCATAATTTTCAAAATTCATTCCATAATTTCTCCCCTTCTAAAATCATAAAATTTCATAATTCATAAGGCGAGTTAAGACAAGTCAGGTCATGGTGCGGGGTGAGAAGCTACCATGACCTAGGAAAGGACTCATCAATGTTTTCCCCTTTCAATTAATATTATGTGAGCACATTATTAATTGATGAATGTAAAATAAAACAAAACTTTTATTTAGAATTTTAAAATTCTCAATATTAACTAATATAATAATATGATTCTTTCAATTATATAGAAAAATCCTTTCAAAAAAATAATATAATAAAAAAATAAAAATAAATTGTCACAAATTTATAGGTCGATCGGTCAAATTGCCATATTTAATAATTTCTAAATATTTTTAGAATTAAATTTAATAAAAATTAAAAGAAATGCTTGGTGGATCACAGGTCTATGTCACAGGTCCAACCTGACCCGCACCCCTGGACCGACGACGAGTCAGACAATGTTGCCCCAGACCCATCCTTTTGCCCCAATTAGGCATGGTGGGTCAATCCTATTAGGGACATGTCTCTATGGGTTTAATGGGTCGATGGGTCAAATTGCCATATATAATTATTTGATTGCTAATTATTATAATTTTATATAGGTTGGACGTGTAAACTTGCACAACGTGTTTGGAGAATATCAGAATTTTGAACTCAAGCATTTTACTACAATTATCATTGGTGAATTGTAATTCTCATATTAATTCATAATCTTATACAATGCAATTGGTGTATTGTATTTTATTTATGACATAATGTCTACACTCACACATCAATTTTGATGTGAATATACACTATAACTTGTTGCACTGGTGAAAAAATTTAGTGAAGTTTTTAATTGCAAACTATGTTTATAGGGACGACTACGATTTAGAATAATGCTATTTATTTAAACTAGAAATCATATACTAAAGACTAATCTTCAACCTAAATAAATAGTATTACTCCAATGTTTATGGGGACGCATGGAGTATAAAATCATTTTTATAGATTGATATGGAGTTATGGTTAAATCATTCTCAACATACTAATTATTAAGCCTAGTGAGGATATATTTTATACCCATATGTAAATATAAATATACTAATTATATCCGCACGCTCACCTAACCAACCTAACCCCAGAACAACAAAAATCTACCGTACGTAACAGAAAGTTTAAATCATTTCATAATAATTATTGTTTATGCCAAGATCTTCGTATGTTTGCTTGAGCTTAGTAGTTTGTTATGATTTATGGCAAATGAAATCGTTAATTTTATAAATTTAGAATATACTTAGAAATCTTCAGCACAAACGCTTAATCTAACTACTTATACATTCGATCAATTGATGGACAAGTTCTGTTTCTTAAATAGTTAGAATTTTTACAATTAGAACGAACAAACATAAAAAAGGGTCTATATATGTAGTTTTTGAAAGGACAATATTTGATTATATTCGAAGGAAGAGAAAAATGAGAATCATAGATACATATCTTGGCCTTACATAAATTGAAAGCTGAACGCCACAAAAATTAATTATTTTCTAGTTTTAGAATGTTAGAATCTTCGTGAAATCTGACGAGTGCGTTTAATGAGACAATTCCTAATCAGCCCCAAATGGATGTTTGACAAAAGTTTACGTAGTAGTTTTACCAATCCGGCTATAAAGTCTTACCTGCAGAGCATTATCTCCTATTAAAGAGCCTTATGTCTTACGTGGTGGAAATCTAACAAAAGCGGCCCTACCAACAAAGGGGGCCGCTTTCATTAGATTTTCGCTACGTAGCCATCTATCTCCTTAATAAGAGTCTTATCTATCTCTTTAGCAAAATTTGTAGTTTTACCCCCATCCCTTTTTAATTGGAGTGTATATATATGGTACACTATAATTTACCATCATAGTTATTAAAATTACTATCTCCGTACAACCAATAAAAATAATCTCTCATCATATATTTGGCGGATTATTAAAAATGATCGTCAAACGCACACACTACGAGATATCATTGGACAACTCATGTGTGTGTATGATAAGATAATCATGTTAGACGTATAATGGAAGATTAAAACTATTTGGTAGGACTCGAACTGGGAATATCTCAAATATCTCAAGGTTTACTCTTTATCAGTTAAGACCAGACGTCATTGGCTTAACCAAAGATTATAGATAAACAATTGATGAATTTAAATTTTATATGTATGTCATTTAATAATTATATTACTTAAAATATTAAATTGATATCCGTGTCAGGGACAAGCCCCTCAAAAATCCTCTAGCTCCTGCCTCCCATCCAAACATGAAATGTAAAAAATTGTATATATGCTATTGCTAAAATGCAAGTTGAAGTTGTACGACCAAATAACAAACTACCATATTCATTGGAATTATAAATTTGAGTTGTTAGAGACACATAACGCTAACCCAGGACTTAATAATATGATTATTTTGATTAATGCTAATTTTTGAAATGAATAATATCTCTTATTTGTCACATCTTCAAATAATAAGTATGGAAAGCGAAGTAATAAATAATTAATTATAATTAAGGTAATGTAATCTTTCACTCAAAAAGTTACATATTTCCGAAGTTTCCTCCTTTAAACTTATATTCTTACTAGTTATACACACGTGCGTTATACGAAAAAGAATAATTAGTTAAAAAAAATACTTGGTAATTTAAAAAATCAAATAATCATAATTTTATTGTCTATTACTCATTCTTATACATATGTCACTAAGAATTATTATAATTTTATTACATATAATTCTTTCACTTGACGCAGAATTAATTAAATTGTCACTCATGAAACAGTACTTTTAACTAATAAAAATGAGAATTAATGAAAAATTTTTTAATATAAATTTAATTTCACGATAAATATGAAAACTAAGATACAATATAAAAGAGAGCATACAGAATTTATGTAACTCTGAACTTACCAAAAAATACTGAACCCCAACCCCAAGGGCCCTATCGCGCCACCGTTAGAGCATGGAGGATGTAAATAGCAGGATGTGCCTAAGCGGAGTACGATCCGAAAGCTACTGTTATACTGATTCCTACAAAGAGCTCATTCTATACCGTGTCACTGGTAGGAATCGAACTCCCACCATGCGACTCCTAGCTCAGCTGAGACTACCTCACTCTCGTCCTTTCAACTACTGAGCTATGCCACGGGACATGTAACTCGAAAATTATTATACACTCATATCGTTGATCAATAAGTATAGTGTAAAAATTTTAAGAAACATTTAGAGTGTGGATGATATTCATTTATAAAAATAAATTCTTTACCACATTCATTCTCTACGATATATTCTTAGAAAAATCATTTTTCGCATATCCTCATATAGTGTTATACGTTCTCTAAAAAAATAACTATTAGCTAAATCTATTTTTAAAAAAAAACCTAAAAGTACACACCTTCCGATTGTAAAAGACTCAAGAGAAGTAATCTTAATTTTAACCACTTTGTACTCTAAAAAAATTAAAAGAGTTTTTTATTTTCGTTTTAAATCATCATCATCGTCAAATATTATTACAATTGTATCCCCTCAACTTAAGATAAAGGGCTTGGCCGTGAAAGGCTTTTTTCACTTGTTCGTCAAGCTTTCGAACAGCTCCCAAAAAATAGGCCATGAATGAAGAAGCAGTGGGGAGTGGAGGATAAAAGCTAGCACTGGGGTTCATTATGGAGATTTCTCTGGTGGACGGGAGCTTTTTGGCCTTAATTAGGGTATCTTTACCTCATAGATAGAACTGAGATGGATTGGGCTTTCGCCCATTGTCCAAGGTTCCCCATTGTCCGAGGAAAACGTGAAGAATTGCCATTTTTTTACCTATATATAGGTTTCCACTTATATAAATTAATATGAGAATGTGTATACAATTGAAAACATATATAAGTGAAAAAGTAGATATATATTTATTTATTATTTTATTTATTTATTTTGAAAAAATCACTCGACTCAAAAATCTAAACTCGAGATATAACTTTTATTATATATTATAATTACGTATATTATATATGTGTATAAAATAAAAACATAATTATAAGATATTAGAGATTTATTTGAAACTTTACTAGTTGGAAATGTATATATATTATTAAAATAAAATAAATAAAAAAGAGACATATATTAGTACGATAGTGGTTTTAGCTTGAAAAATTACATACAACCACTATCCTACTTTAATATATATATATATATAAGATTTTGTCAAAATTCTTTTCACTTATTTACAAGTTTTTTTTAAAATATATATTTATAACAAACTAGATTTTTTCACTCGTGTGTCGCACGGACAAAGTTATAATATACGTTTATATCAAAATTGACGTATGAGTGTGGACATCATGTCATAAATAAAGTACAATATACCATTTGTATTGTATAAAATTACGAATTGATATGAAAATTACAATTCACTATAGGATATTTATAGTAAAATGCTTCAGTTCATAATTCTGGTCTCCTCCAAACACGTTGTGTAAATTTACATGTCCAACCTATATAAAATTATAATAATTAGCAGTCAAGTAATTAGAGATGATAATTTGAGACAGGAACCCATAAACTTGTAGAAACCTGCCTCTAATATGATTGACCCGTCACATCTAATCAGAGCAAAAGGACGGATATGAAACAGTATTGTCTACACCACAGTGGGTCTAGGATGGGTGCGGGTCATGTTGGACCCGCCCCATAGACCCGTTACCTAAGCATTTTCTTTTTTTTAATAAATTTAATCCTAAAAATGTGTAGAAATGATTAAATACGGCAATTTGACCAATTCACCTGTAAATTTGTGGCAATTTATTTTTATTTTTTATTATATTATTTTTTAAATGATTTTTCTATCGAATTGAAAGAGTCATGTTATTATATTAATTAATGTTGAAAACTTTAAAATTCTAAATAAATGTTTTGATTTATTCTACGTTCATCAATTAATAATGCGTTGCACATAACATTAATTGAAACGGAGAAAAATTCATGAGTTTTTTGTGGGTCATGGTAGCGTTCCACCTCGCCCTATGGCCCGACCTAAAAAATATTGGACAAAGATGTGTTATCGACAAAAATAATAAATATATAATTTTGATACTATATTAATAGTTACATTCTTATATTCTCGGTTAATGATTTACTATATTTCACTTTCAAAACATCTAACTTATTTCATATTATTAGTTAACAGTCTAATAATATGTATCGGGCATGTACATACCCGTATTTATTGGATGCCAGTTCAGATAAAAATTTTCATACTCATGATAAAATACCCTCCAACATGCCATTTTTATGAGCAAAATTCGAAATTAATAGTGAAAATTAAAATATTAAATAGGAGTATATTTTTAAAGAAATGTAAAGGATCTTAGACTTTTATTATAAATAGAGACCATATATGTGTGATATCATAAAAAAGTTCCCTTAGATAAGATTCGATAATCAGAATGGAAGGAGTAATTATTTTGTGCAGTTCATTCTCTTCTTGTGGATTTTATATCTCTTTGTTCACAAAATTTTCTCTAAAATTCATTATTAGCTTTGTTAAATTAAAATATCGATAAATTAGTATTCAAAGGGTACATTACACGGCGAGATAAATTCCCCAATATTTCATATAAAAAAATTTATTACATAAATTACAAAAAACAATAAATAGTCACAATATAATAATTAAATCAAATGAAATAACAACATGAATTCAATATTTTAAAAGCTTCACATCTACAGAGAAAAAAGACTAAGAAAATAATTTTTTTACATCCTCTACAACCTAATCATTACAATATAATGATATAGAAACAAAGATTAAAAAAATAGTCACAAAGATTTTCAAGTTATATCATATATTTCAAGAAAATAAAATTTAGTCATATATTATTATGACAAAATTATATTATGTGTGTCTTTAGTTGTTGTTGTCATACATATAAATGGATTTTTATTGCACAAAGAAAGAAAATAAATCAGTTGATTTGCTCTAAGTTATTATGATCTAAGTTTCCATTTATAATATAATCTATTTTAAAATAAATTTTGATTTCTATATTATCAAGAACTCTGAAAAAAATTTGGAAAATCAAACAAAGATAGATGCATAAATAAATAAATAAATAAATAAATAAAGATAATACCAGACAATTAGTTTATAATACCTTCATTTTCAAATAATTCAGTAGCAGGAATAATAATTCTTAAAAAAATACTAATCTATAAGAAATTGAACAGTTACTCACCGTCAAATTTACATCAATAGCGGATAATAAAAATTATAAAAACTCATAATTATTTATAAGTACTGACAAATAAAGAAAGAAATGAGCAAACTAAAATAAAAAAATGAATATAAAAAACTAATAAGCTAATATAAATTATTGAAAACTCACGATAAATATGTAAATAAGTAAAGTTTACTTTTTAAAACTCGAGAATGAGGCATATAAGTTTTTCAATTTTTTTTAAAATTTTGTTTTAATGAAGGAGTTTCTTTTTTTGTATTATCTAGGTTAGTGAGTTAACTTTGCGTTACCAAAACTTGTATATTGACAAAATTACACTAACTCCAAATTGTTCTATATTCGGAAGACTTTCATTGAGAAACCCAATTATAGATATCAATAGTGGCTGAGTTATAATTTTTCTAATAAAAAAATAGTTTTTTTATTTACAAATCCAGAATTTTATGCATGGCAAGTAGTAACGTAAAATTTTTGTAAAAAATAATTTAAAAAGTTTATCTAATTAGAATAATAGTAAAGAATAATACTTAAAACGTAGTGCCTCATGCCCTGTAACAACGGCGTCACAATACACAAATATATATAAATATATAATCACTACGCTCGTACAATATATAAAAGTGTTACAAAAACTGTCACGATTTCAAGAAAATTTAATTCAACTTTATGATTTTCATGTAATTTACAAAGCTAAATAATAATAAATAATAACATATATTGTAATAATAGAAAAGTAATTTTTTTGGGGTTTGGTTTCCATAGATTTAAGGATTTTAAGAAAGGAAAATTTGAAAATTATATAAAGATAAAATTTTGTAATTTTAAAAGGTGAGAAATTATGGAATGAATTTTGAAAAACTGTGCAACATCATGATGATGTCAGTAAAATTATGAGCGAGAAAATTGATATTGAGAATTTAAATTTAATTGAAAACTCTTATATTATATATGATATGATGATATGATATGATATGATATAATATGATGATGATACAATGATCAATTACATATCCACGTAGGGTTAACTTCTGCTAAAAAGTTGATCAAAAAATTTAACTCATTTCACAACTCTGTGTTTGCATAAAGAATCAATTTTTTTTTTTTTTTTTTGCTCACATTCCTTCATAATCTCTCAGTCCTTCACCATACACGTTATTAAATCGAATTCAAAGACGCTTGTGTTTAGAATTGTCTAGACGCTAAGATGCATAGACCCCAACAGGTCTAGCTCTGAGAGCACGTTTGCTCAACGGCCAACGCCTTGCATTTTACGACCTATTTTTGCACATCTAACTTTACAATATTGCGTGCTTGGGCAACCCTCGAGAAGTGACCATGATGCCTGTTCACACTATAAGCACTTCTTTAGAATTTTGGAAAAAAGCTAAATTGATCTCTGACATTAATTTGATATCTTGTCATTAGGCAACTTATTATAATCCGTCGACTTATAATTTGTATTATAAGTTAACGGGTACTATTATTTCATAAACATTTTCTTTTTCAAAGTAATTAAAAAAATTATAACTGCTAAAAGTTGATTCATATTTTTGGACAAGAAAAAAAAACTAATAATATGCCAAGCAACAACTAATATTAATGAACTATACTCAGTAGCTATGAGCCTATGAATATATTACAGTAACAAAATTCCACTCCTTTGCTCTAGCGAAAGGAGACAAACCTAAGAAATTGAAAACGTGGAGGTAGTTATACTTACTTTTTGGTCTGTGCCAAAAAAGTTATAGCATGGGTAGATGAAAACAATGATGATTTTTGTTTGCCCTTTTATGGGAAATATTGGTCTTTTTCATAGATTCTCCATCATCATTTATTTATTTTTTTTCATTAGGACGTGATTTCACATTTTCATTATAGCATTTTTGTCCTTAATATATATGGAATTAAGGATTAATGGGAGGTTTTAATTTCTTTATTGGATTTACAAGCGCCTCACCCCCCCTTTTTTCTCGCAAAACACCGAAAATGATACAATGCGCGCGGTTAGAGATCCTTACTCCTCAAAACACTATCAAAACCGAGTTGAGGCAATTATAAGATCGTCATACCAAAACTCAATACTCAATCAGAATTTGGATCCTAACCATTTAATCATTAATGTACATGTGTATACACACATCAAATTATATACTTACATAGATACTTCTTAAGGGTAATCCAGATGTAGTACCAACGGATGGTATCATTATATCACCATCTAATGATGTGGAAGCGAGTCATACAACCTTTACAACTAAAATCCAATAATCAAGAGATAGTCACTTATTTGTAATTAGCTCATTTAAGAAGTAGGCGCCAGTGGATGACCCCATAAAGTACCATATATTGGTGCTAGAAACTTTTCGTACTAACTTGTCCCCCTAATTATGCTTGATATAGTTAGTGGATTCATTGAAATTATTCACATGCATACAAAGAAGAGAGTTTGAGGTTTGGGGTGGGAATGAGGAAAGCTTCATTAGCCCTTCAACGAAAAATGAAAAGGGCTAATTGGCCTTACAGGGTACACACACAATTACAAGTAACTCAAAACGAACAAAGATAAGTACACACAAACTAGTAATTCCACAACAAAGATCCAAAGTAGCCCGAATTCCCATCATCATCACCACCATCACCGTCGCCGCCACCTCCACCGCCGCTCATCCACTCTATCGGCGGATGATTGACGTCAAACTCGAACCACCCATTCTCAACATAAACATAATCATTCCTCAGTTCCACGGAGTCGAAACAGGATGATCCCAAGCTTGGTAATTCAATGATCTCGCTCAATTCCTCTGAAGTCGTGGAGAGATCTATAGCAGAAACCAGAGATGACAATGAAGAAGAAGAAGAAGTAGATGAAGGTGATGACTTTATCAAATCAAACTTCTCCATTGAGGCCGCTTTTGCCGCTGCCGCCTGAACATCCCGCGGACTCAGCGACACCGGCCGGGGCAGGGCGCCGGCGAGTTCCGGAAAGTTCAGTATGGCAGAGCTCCCTTTGATGCTTAAAGCCGCTACATCATGAGCCCTGGCGGCCATTTCTGGTGTCGGAAAAGTTCCAAGCCATATCCGCGATTTCTTGCGGGGCTCCCGGATTTCCGACACCCATTTACCCCAGTTTCTCATCCGAACTCCCCGGTACACTGGATGTTTCCCATCGGTGGTACCTTCTCGGATCCTTTTGATCTTCTTGGTGCCAGAATCTGCAGAATTTTCTGGGTTTTTGTGGGTTAAGTCACTTGCTGGATTATTATTATTATTAGAGTGATCAGCACTACTCATTGTCATCAAGATGAATGGTACTCTGTTTCTTGATTTTGCAGAGGATTAAATTCGTACGAATAACAATGGATTGCAGGGGATTTTCACAGAGAAAAGAAAGATGGATGGATTTGAGAAGACAGTTTTTTTGAATAAAGACGTTGACAAACTTTAGCAGAGAAATGGAAGGGAATATATAGTATAATGCACCATAAACATATACAGTAGACATGTATAATATTAGAGGTGTATAAAACGACACCATTTCATTTTCCTATCATTTCCAGTGAATCATGCAACACTTGTAAGACAGGGGTAAGGAGGGTGGGGTAGGAGGGTAGCGTGGGGATGAAGGGTCCCATTGAAGAAATGGGTCATTCTGATAGAGCCTGTGGAGCAATGGGGTCCCCTTGTATAACACCACGCTACCTCTCATTAATTTCTAACATCGATGTCTTCCAGTTTCACCTGTGTTGACACTGTGCATTTAACCCTTATCATGTTACATGTCTAGAGATACATACACATGTACATGTGTAAATGTGTGTGTATGCACACAAACCTATGATTCATCAACTGACTGCTCAAATGACACTATCCTAAATTGTTACCAGAAGCAAAAATTAGTGGATTTTGGAAATTTTTTATTCAACTCTCCTTGTGTTTGTAAAAATTCGATACATCGTGAAATTAATGTTCTATGAGATATTTGGATTTTTGATCTTGAGAGATGCAAAGCTCAGCTTAACTTTGAGGGCATATCATATCTAGCTTGAGAGACGATCATAAAACTAGCTAACATACCTATGTCATAATAGTTCAAGAATGAGGATTTGTAAATAATCTATGATTGCGAGTTCTTTGTTGTTCTGCTTCATTTCTATAATTGCATTGAAGAACGCCTTCGGCAAAAATTTTGAAATATTACATTTATAGCTACTTAGACAAATATACACATCTCTGTTTAGGTGGCTTACATTATTTATATAAAAGGTATAATTAATTGGAACACTTCTCTCATTTTGTGTTGTTATAGCTAAAGGGAAAACGTATTGGGATATAGACCTAATTAGTTTGTATATACATTTAATTTTAGTGTTATTTTAGAGCTCATAATGAACTATATTATTATATTATCTTGCAGCCGACGTATCATTCCGCAAATTTTCTTTTCTCTAGTGTTTTGTTTTGCAATTTGTAATTATATATATACCAAGTGAATAATTCATGTTCATCTAATACATAACAAGGTCGATTGATGGCCATTCTCTTGTGTGTTACTTCATAATAACTTTAGACATGGACACAACAAAAATCTTGTAAAGTTGCATTTGGTAGAGCTAGGTTTATTTTATATTTTGTTGCGCAAGGACATAGCATTGTCAAGTTAACAGTGTGATCAAGCCGTATAATAATGGAATAATATAATATTTTATAATAGTATTAATTTTCCTTACTTGGAAACTTGTACGTATTTTATTTTATGCACTCAAAATCACTTCTTTTAGAATGGCAAATCTTTTATTGCGTTTGTGGTCAATGTTTTAGTAGGTCCCGATCGATGAAAAGCAAACTGGACGACAACCAAGATTTCATCTATGGGTCCATTCCTTGAGGGAGTTTGAATAATAGGAACTTCTTTCAATTTTTTTCCCCTTCCTGTGTCATTTTTACCCCAAAAAAAGGGAGAAAGAAAATCATTTTCCACAAGCTTCTGAATAAATGTGACAAGATGGTTTCTTGTTTGGTGTGAGACGAAAATTGAAGGGGGAAAAGAGAAGGATTTCTCCTTTATTCATTTTTTGACATTTATTAGATAATTAAATATGTTTGAGTTTATCTAATTAACTTGACTGGTATATAAAACGTTGATGCACTTTTTTAATTTCTTAAAATTACTTTTATAATAATCATCTTATATTATCTAATGGTTGTTAAGATTTAACGTAACACTTGAGGGTTCATCTAATGCCTCTTTTACTCGGCAAATACTTTTACCAAATTTTAATATATGTTACTTAAATCCCCCCCTCTCTTAAATAATGTTAGTTAAACCTTTTTTTTTTTGGGGTGTGGTATTTGTTCAATGTAGGATCCCTTCCGCTTCTCAAGATGACAAACTAATCATAAGTCTTATAAAATGTTCAAATGAAAATTGTTTACGTTTATATAACGTATATATTATAACAATTTAGAAAAAAAAAGGGTTAAAAGTTCAACCTTTTTAATTAACATTAGTAGGTTAAACATAATTTATACAAAAATTTTAGGGAGACATGAAAATAGGACATTATTAAGTGATATTCTCACATGGCACAAATTTATTAGATGATGAAAAAGTAACTATGTAATCATCACCCAATAAATTTATACCATATAAGAATGTCACTTAATAATCTCATTTTTTTCACGTCTCTCTAGAATTGTTCTAATTTATATATCAATAATTAGTATTTTGGATATTTATTTCATGCAAAATTTATGCCCAAAGGGTGTTTTTGACGAATGAAATCAATCACTTGTCTGGGGTCCTTACAACGTTTGATTCAATTGCAATTTGTCTATTTTCTGTTGGGCAGTCGGATTAATCACCAACATTTAGCCACCTTTGCATAATCCAAATCCGAATAGGGGTCCGGACACTTATGTGTCTGTATATGGGTGCATCCAATACGTGTTCGTGGATCGACCCGTAATAGCGATAGTGTGTGAGAATATTTGTTTGCATCTTGAGTTTAGTTTCAAATTATGTGAACTTTAATTGCTCGACAATCTCTTTCAAATGACCTTTTAAAGTTCATTACTACAAATCGCTTTGTATTTATTCATGATGATTAGGATTGATGCGTACTAAGAATTATGTGATTATAAGTAGTTATAAACGTGCACGCAAATACGTGCATTCCGTTAATGAATTGACATGAACAGTTACTAGTTAGAGTTGAAAATTACGTTGTTTCGTTGCATACTAGCATAGAGAAATGATATTTGTTCATACTCTCTTATATTTACTTAAATATCTTTTATTCCATTATACTTGAAATCATAAGGTGTAAGTAAATTCATAGGGGTGTGTATAAAAGTTGTACACTTTATGTGTACAAACAACACTTTTCTACTATCATATATGGGTTGAACCAGCAAAACTAAGTGGCCATGTCAAATTAATAATGGAATATGCATTTCATTCATTCATATCATGACAAATAGCTGAACCAAAAAACAAAGAAATTTATTTAATTTATCGTGCCATTTACAGCAAAAAATCAAAGATTAGAGAATGGTTGGCAATGGCGTGAGTACCTCCATTTGCCTGAGGTAAATGAATTTGCAAGGACCAAACTTTGTTGATCCAATTATTTAAAATAATTAAAATTAAAAGATGAAAATAAAATAAAAATTATTATTATTCAATTTATAACACAATGCCGGTAAACTCTAATTTGGGTTTTTAAAAGGGAGCTGTATTTTTTTTTAAAATTTCTTAAAGAATTAGCTTGATTTAGAGACATATAAGTTAAATTTTGTTGTGTTAAAAAAAAGGTTAAATTTTGTTAGATTTTTTTTAAAAAGGAATTTTGTTAGATTTTTAAAGATGAAAAATAATAATAAATAAATAAAATCATAAGTTGAAAATTCATTTTCATGAAGAAATGTCAATTAAACACTACACAAAAGTAAAAGTTTAGTGAAAAAGACATTTTATATAAAACTATCATGACAATCAAAGACATTCAAAATTTTTACTCGCTAAATTCACTAGAATTATCCCCTTGCTAACTGTAACTGGAGCGTCAAAGAGCCCCACGCCAAGCACCCAATTTGATCCAATGCTTATATTATGAATAATATTCTCTTCGTCGTGTAAAACGTAGTTAATCACTTAATTGTTCTTTCTTTCATCGTATTGGCGAAGTTTTTTCCTTATAAAAATGTTGCAACTTCCTTAGATTTCTAATATCCTCTCATTTATGTGTATTATTAAATTGATATATCAAGTAAAGGCATGGTTTTGTTCCTTTAAAATTTGTGATGAATTCTTAATAAAGGTTTGATTAGGTAACAACTCGCAATCCACGTTTTGGTTAGAAATTGTATGTCTACAGGATAGTGAGAGTAAACATGAATAGTAAGACATTTTTTTTTTTAATTTTATACAGGGCGAAATAGGGGAGAAGAGAGTGTGATTTGAATTTGAGACCTCCTATTTGGTACCACGTCATTTGTTGGAATCATACTAGAGAAACTATTGTTAGTAGTGGAGATTAGCTAGAACCGATGCAAGAGTGCACGGGACACGTAAGTCGGGGGGGGGGGGCTTGGCACGGCAAATTGCCACGAGCTTTTGCTGAGGGTAATTGTGATTTTTACTTACCTTTCATTATTATGGCAACATTTTTGATGGAATTATTATCATCACACACTCAATTCAGTAGCTTTATTTGGCCTCTTGATAATGGGAATGCGAGAATTGCATTATACTACTACTCGCCAATTAGCATTTATGACCAATTAACCTTCACTCCCACTATAGCCAATTGGAATTGCTTTCCATTATATGGATAATGTGAAAATACGCTGAATGTCACCTAGTTCTAATTTTGTAATAGAACTAGATATGCAATGTAGACTATAGAACCAGACAGTTTACGTGGTAATACCAAATTTCAAACATATTTTAAGCCATTTTCTACCGAAAAAATTCTCACCTCCCCCCTTGAGATCATCATCATCATCATTAGTAGTATCATTACTATTACTACTACTATTACTAGAACTATTACCCGTGCGTTGCACGAGAATAAGACAATAATAATATAAAAATTTGAGTAGTTAGTCACCATCAAACTTACATAAAAAGTAAACACAGTAACAATGTACTAATGATTTGTACACCATTTTTTAATATTATATATGAATATTTGAATTGATGAGGCCTGTATATAATTTCCGCAAAATAGAAATGTAAAATATAAAAAGGCTATTTGACACTATCCATCCCCAACCTTTCATATTTCTGCATTTTTAATCCCTAACCTTTAGAAATTGATGTTTTTACCATGTATTCTCACCTTTTTGGTGCCAGCTACCCTTTTAACTGAAAATGACTATAATACTCTTTAATCGCTAACTAAAAATTTAGTAAATTAAAAATAATTAAAAACACGATAATAACATAATTTGTTGCTTTTAAAAAAAATCAAATCAAATAAAAATCAAAGCCAAAAAAATAATAATAACAATAAACATCAATAAAAAATTTTCATACCCACATAAGTGCTCTTATGGCACATATATCTCCCATGTATGTATGTCATGTGACTATATGTATCTATATGATGTATATATATATACAATTACATAAGACACATAAACGAATCCATATAAGTGTTAAAATATTATTATTAAAATTAATAAGCTTGATTGTTTATTTTTATTGTGTTTTATGTTAATTAAATTTGGAGGGTATTATTGTCCATTTTAGTCCAATAGGATAGATAGCGCCAACAAGAGAGAATTGAGGGTAAAAATACCAATTTCTAAAGGTTCGGAACAAAAAACATAGAAACATAAAAGGTTAGGGGTAGATGGTGCTAATTAACCAATATCAAAGGAAAAAACTTATTTATATTCAAGAAACTCATAGAAAAGACTCAAATCATTCTTTATTCTGCATAGACGATTGTTTTTTATTGACTTTAATTACCAAATTATTAGCTGAGAAACTTCCCAAAAATATTGATATATAATTTGCCTTTACTATTCTCAAAATTATATAATTTCTTCAAGTCCCTAATCTTATCACCAGGTAATTCAAACGTCGCATTTAAAAAAACTTCCACTGCGTATACCATCATAAAATTACAATAATACTTGAACACCCATATTTGCTTGCATGTGATATCATTTAACTTAAATGTTAAAATTAGAAGAAAAGCAATAATACAAAATTCTAACTTGGATGTATGAAAATCTGAATAATAAATCATGCTTAAACTTACATAAAAAAAAACATAGTAACAAGTTGTTAATTAGTCGTAACAAAATGGACATAGTAACAAAGTATTAATTAGTCACAAGCCTGTTATGGCAACTAAATATAAATATTTGATATAATGAAATTTAAAGTTTTTGAAGTGATTCCACACTTGTCTATTTAGATTGTTCATAAAAAGAGGTGTAATTTAATTATTGCAACATTGTAAGGATCCATTTATATGAATTACTCATGCTTTTGAAGATTTCTAAATGGACGAATTTATTTTGCACGGTGATATATATTTTAGTCAATTTTATTGAATTCAAAGACCCATTGAGAATAAAATAATCTTATAGATACAAAAAGTAAGAAAAAATTATTGTCATTATATAAATTAATAGGACAAAAAGTTTTATGATTTGAAATCCACAGTCCGTGGATTTCCAACGACAACAAAATTTATATTAATAGTATGGGTGTGAACATTGAAGGAAAAAAATTTATTATATGTATAGATTATTATTATTATTATTGGAAAGGCCCCCTTAGATTTTTGTTTTCCATGAAATTGGAAATTTTCATTTTTCCATATTTTTTTTCGAATAGCAAGTACGCTCTTATAATTATTCCTCATACGTTTTAATTATAGAGAAAATTTTCAAATGCAATTCAATTCACTCGCACTTCAACCTTTGATATTTCATTATTTTAAGGAGGTTGAGGAAAGAGACTCGTCAAGCGATAATTCGGTAACTCATAAAATAATTTAATTAACCTTCCCTTACTAAAATGTCAGTTTAATTTGAAACAAATTAAATGGCGATTCTTACAATTAAAGCGTAGCATCAAATACAACTAAGTGCCACTCCATGTAACAAAGGGAATCCATCACACGTTCCAAAATTATTTGAAAGAGACAACTTCCCAAAAATATTTAATGACAAATCTTCTAGACACACCAACTTGAGGCAAATTTCGACGGCAATCAATCATCTTATTGATGTAGAAAATTAATGTAACCCTATTCAGCAG
>CAVNYN010273079.1:0-38463 GCA_963692815.1 Nyctanthes arbor-tristis | reverse complement strand
CTTATATGGTAATTTATTGACCTAATCAGATCACAGATCTGATCTAATAAAAAGTATAGATCACAAATTAATAAAAATTTATAGGCATTATTTAAATTGCCGGTTGAGATGGAAAATTTGAAAAATGTTTTTGATTATTATTTAATCTTGAGATAAAAGTCAAAGTTTCTTTCTTTCCCAAAGGAGGGGCAAAAAAAAAAAAGATAAAAGTCAAAGCTGAATACAATATACAAGAATCTGAAAACTGATTCTTGAATGAAATAAAGTCAAATTTTCGTCGTCACGCGTCTGTTTTATTTGGGTAATTGGGCTTTTATTTATTTATTTAATTAATGGGAAAAGGCTTGAAAATTAGACATTTGGAGGAAGATCAAATTTCGAAAGCACCACATTTGGAGATATATATATATATATATATATATACACACACATATACACACACAATGAGGGGTTTGGGCATTAGCTTAGGGCACCCATTAATTTCACTCAAATTCAAGAAGGCTATTCCTTTTTTTTTTTGACATTTGGAGGAAGATCAAAATTCGAAAGCACCACATTTGGAGGTGTATATATATATATACACACACAATGAGGGGTTTGGGCATTAGCTTAGAGCACCCATTAATTTCACTCAAATTCAAGTAGGCTACTCCTTTTTTTTTTTTTTTTGGTGAGTGGGGGAATATGTTAGTCAAATTCATTAGGACGTGAGAGATTATTACTAGTATCGTCGTCTTGCGGTATTTGATTTATATTTAATGCTTGAATGCCAACTTTCAAATATGTACATATTCAATTCATAAATGAATTGAATTTCTATTTTAACGTTTAAAGAGTTAATAGCATTTCCAATGTTAGGGCCAAAATGGAAGGGGAAACATGATTGTGTGATATATCCTTCGACGTTGGTCGTCGAATCAATTGAACTACTTCTAACGCCCCGACTCTACATCATTTCTTTAAAAATATGGTTAAGTATCAATAGTGGTGTTGAGCACCAGTCTAGTTGATAAATTAATAAATGACACAAAGACTAAAAACAACAAAAATATACATGATTCAATTAATTGGTTTTATATGTAAACGACTTGTTTGGTACTCTATTTTTTCCATTTATAAATTCACCGATCATGATTTGACAATTACTCAACAATCACCACACATTTCAAATTTTAATTAAATCTCCATCACTCATTTTCACTTATTATAAATTCCCTTTATAATTTGATTTTATAAATCTAACTAAACGGGCTCTAAGAAATTGATAAAACTGTTATAAATTAGATGCACATAATGCAACAATCCTATTACATAGACTAGAAGTGTAGCGATTGGGAATTTTTATAAATAAAAATTTAAGTTCTTACAAAATTTATTAAGTTAAGCCGCGTCGCTACCATCTTTCGTTAATATTTATTTATTTATGCATGATATTAGTCACGGAAATAATTAATGCCTTGCACTCGTCTAGCTTTGAATAAATTGAATTTTAAAAGCTAAAAGATGTTACTAAAAGTAAAATTTCTAGCCCAGATTTACTTTTGTATATACGCATAACTAGTTTTAAAACAGGGTTCTTTATATAAAAACAACCATTTCTAATAGTATTTTCAAAAATACACCCATATTGAAAGTAATTTCAAAAATACTATTTTCTATTTCAAAACTGCCATAATCCAATTTCAATTAAAATTTAATTATTTATTAATTATTATTTTTTATAAATTATTATAATTATAATAATTACTTAAAGTATAAATTTTTCCAATAAAAATAACACATAAATTTTTCTAATAAAAAAATAGTCACATTTATGTACCGCCAAAACGCTTCCGACTTGGGACCACCGTCAGCTACCGATACCGCCACCACAGACACAGTATCAATGTTACCGCCACCGCTTTCAAAAAAATTAATAACAACAAGATGATAAGAAGTCCAACAAATGATAACAAAATGATAAAATATAGAAAAATAACAAAACGAGAATGGTAATTGTTGATGCCAAGTTTAGCTATCGACTCAACAAACAAGATTTATATTAGCAGAAATTTGTATTCGAATTGGTATAAATAGTAAATACAAAAAAGGCAAGGAATATTTGTAGTGTTTGTAATAAATGGAAGACTATAAATGTGTAAAAGACAAGAAGAGTGAGGTTTGGGTGTCGAACCCTTTCTCACTTCTATTTGCCTATATTTATAGTGTATATTTGCTTATTTGCATGGAGATAATGATTGTATGTATTTAATGTCGGACCCACAAGGATGACTCAAGTGTCCAATCGGCAGGGGTTAATCCTCTACTTTTTAACTAATGGTTGTTTAAGCCATGCATGGAGCGGGTAACTACTGTTTTGCAATTAATGCTGGCGTCCCATCAGTCGTAAGTGATAAGATTTCCCACGTGGGTTTTCATGCTGCTATCCAGTTGGCTAGCTTCCTAGATCGCGGCACTACGTTGGGGCGGAACTAGCTCGCTGTCTTGGCGTCCAGACGCCCTGGACCGTAGGAGTGCTGGAGTAGATGTCCGCCCCCAGGTCGCTGAATTAGGTCTCCGGGCCTTCTAGTTGTTAGGTCGCCAGGTCGTTGGGTTGGGTGAGGTGCTTAAGGCTTGTTTCCAAGACCCTATATCCATTGACCTTTGACCCTAGCTGACTTTTACGACCTGGTGGCTACAAAATGCCCCCTCAAGGTTGCTGTTCCTTGAGCCCAAGGTTAGCGTCCTTGAAGGTTAATTGGCAATTCTCTTGGAACGTTTTGCCGCCTGAAATATGACTATTTGAATTTCGAAAAGGGGTTGAGGCGGTGCTCTTTACCACGTGTCCATCATTCAATGGAATGGGGTGTTCAGGGGTCTTAAAGGCAATAATCATTACTCTGAATGTTGCCTTTTAAGTTCCCAGTATCCCACGTAGCTGTTGCCCTTCTATCTTCCCATAAAACTCTATTTATATGCTTCTGTTCATTCTTGTTCCCCCTCCGCATTGTCTTCTTTTGCAACCAGTTTCCAGGAGTTTTCTGTTGCCACTTTCTTCAGACTTCTTTGTGATTTGTTGATCCCTTCCCCGTATCCCTTAAAGCTTCTGAGATAGTATCAATGCCAAGGTAAAAACACTATTTTCCTGATTTATAGGGGATTTTTTTGCTAACTTGTCAGAAACCCTGAGTAATCTTCTAGTATCTGAGGGGATTTCATAGAATGGAGGGTAGAAATGGGTCTCTTCAGGTGAGTGATGTAGGTGAAGGCGTAGCAGTAGACGTGGAATGGTCCACGGATGAGGAGACAGCAAGGGCAATGCCGGATTCGGCGCCGGGAGTCCAGTTTAATTGGACGGATGATGAGAGTGAGGATGATGAGGAGGTGAGTTCCAGTGGGAGGCCTCCGGTGGCGGTGATTCGTGATAAAGACCTGCTGTGGGTGTGCAAACATATTTCTTCCAAAATAAAGGAGATTGACCTACACGTGATAAGGCATGATTACCCCGTTCCTGACCGTATCGCGCTTTGGGTTCCTTATGAAGGGGAGCGGGCTCATTGTCCCCACAGGGGGGTGTGTAGCAGCGAGCATCAGGATGTTTGAGGCTAGCTTTCGCTTTCGCGTTCCGCTTCCGTGACCTGTCACTGGGCTGTTGAGGTCCTGGGGAATTGCCCTTTCTCAAATTACCCCTGCGAGTTGGAGGACAATCATTGGAGTCCTTGCTTTGTGCCAACACAAAGGATGGGGATATCTAAGTCCGAAGGACTTCAATTCGTACTACGTGCTGAGGGCCTCACCCTTCCGATCTGGATGGTTTCACTTAGTTGCACGGTCTAAGGCAGGGGCCTTAAATCTCTATGAAACTTGGTGAGAGGGGCATCTGAATCCTGCCCCAATTGGAAAGAGAGCTGGTTTTGGGTGGGGGGAGTGGAGGAGTCTGCCGAGTCCTGGTGACGAGGACACGAGCATGACCACTAGCTACATGGAACCCAATAAGCATATTTTCGATAGAACTTCTTCCACAGGCTGACAGACTGACACTTTAACTGTATCTTCTTTTTTGTTAGGTATCAGCGAGGTCGAGCATTATCTGCGCTGTTTAGGGAGCAGGCTGAGATCGTGACCCAAATACTGGAGCATCATCATCACATCGCGGATCTAACTGATGAGATTTCCTGATAAACACTGGCCTATCTGTTCCTAGGTCCAAGCACATTTCCAAGAATCCGAGCAGCTGTAAGCTATTCATCTGCACTTGGACGTCCTGCCTTTTAGATATTTTTTGTGTCCTGACACTTGTTAATTTCCAGGGAAAAAGTATCTTTCCAAGGGCTAAAGACGGGCTACTCAAGAGGCCGAGAGGAAGACAACTGTGTAGGAGAAAAGGAAAGCAGCGCGCGATAAAGCCGGGGAGATGAGGACCGCTGAGTAGCTCAACGAGGCTTTGAGGAGACAGGAGGAGAAGAAGAAAATGAGGTAAGAGAAGTCTACTGGGAAGAAGCCTATGACAGCTGACGATGTAGCAACCTCGGAGATGCCTAGGAAAAGGCAGTTGGCCATCTGGGAGCCCATGGCCAATCCTCCCCCCGTCCTTTCTGCTACTCCTGCACCCATTGCTCATCGCGAGGAGCGACCTGCTAAAGGACCTATCGACATTCTGGGTAAAGATCTTTATCTCCCAATGGACCAAGCTAGTCGGGCCAAGATAGAGAAATTTATCAACAAAAAGCCGAAGGCGCTGCTTAAATTCAACTTGGCCAGGAAGCCCTTTCCGCCAGTGTCCCGGATATGCCAGGGCCCGCCACAGATTCCATGAGTAACGTGGCACGACGCTCTTCCGATCCAGGAAGTGGGAAGGCTTCGCAGCCAGCTCGACGATGGCTGAGCTTCTGCAGGCGAGCGCAGTGATGTGAGTTGCCATCTTGGATGAACACTCTATGGCCCGTGTAGGGCGTTTCCTTGGGGAGAACAGAAAACTTTCTGGCTAGGCGGTTGAGGCCGGTAAGGCCAAGAAGGAGGCGTAGTTGGCTCTTAGGGAGAAAGAGCAGGAACTACATGTAGCCAGAGGAGAGCCGGTCGATCGGCGGACTGAGCTTGAGGCCTGGAAGAGGAAGTTTGAGGACTTGGCGACCCAGCTAGTGACAGAGAGGTCAAGCCATGAGCAGATTTTGAGAGAGGCTAAGAGAAGAGCTGCCACTAGCTAGCTCGTTGGATGCCAGGAGGCAGTTACTAAATACAAGGCCTCTGAGGAGTTCAAGAGTGCTAACGCCAGCCTTTACTATGAGACGGCAAAAGAGATCATTGGCGAGGTTATGAGGGAGCGTCCTGAGTGTGACTTAACCTTCCTCAAGGAGCAGGTCGCCGAACTGAAAGAGGAGTGTGGCTTCGTGAGCTCTAACGATGAAGACGGAGAGGTCAAAATCGTACCCAGTTGTCGGCCCCTGCAAAAAAGGCATGGAGATCCCTGCTACTGACAGAGAACGTGCTGAAAATGCGACTTCCACTACGGGGGTTGAGACCATTGCTCCAGCTGGGGAGAACGTGGCCTCATCCTCCAAAGGTCAAATTTAGGAATTTTTTGTACCCCAGCTCCTTTTTCCTTTTTTAATCTTCGATGAATATAATGAAAATTTCCTCAAGTGTTAGCTCGTTTATATATTTGTCAAAGCAACGTACCATACGCCGTTCTTGTTTAATGGAGAACTCGTCTTTGCTTATGCCCATTTGTCCCAGAACTCAAACATATCCTGTATCAAGTGTTAGGATGTTTTACCAAGAAACTCGTCCCAGTCTCAGGTCCCTCACACGTTGTCATAGTAGATCGAGGATTTCTCTAAGTGTGTCCTGTCGAACCGACAACTTGCTTTGATCGATCAAGCTAGGAGCCATGGCAACCTGCCCTCGAGTGTTGGATCGCTAAGTAGGGAGCTGGTCTGGACCTTGGTCGCGAATCCCCTTATTGAGCACAGACTACGAGCTTGTTCTAGTCGTGGTCAAGTATTAGGTCGTTATTAGAAGCTTGTTCTAACTTAGATCGTAGACCTTTATACTTGAGCGTAGACTAAAAGCTTGTTCTAGTCATGGTTAAGTATTAGGTCGCTAGTTAGAAGCTTGTTCTAACTTAGATCACAGACCTTTATACTTGAGCATTTACTAAAAGCTTGTTCTAGTCATGGTCAAGTGTTAGGTCGCTAGTTAGAAGCTTGTTCTAACTTAGATCGCAGACCTTTATACTTGAGCGCGGACTAAAAGCTTGTTCTAGTCGTTGAGCGTGAATTCTTCGACTTGAACGCAGGCTAAGAGCTTGTTCTAGTCATGGTCAAGTGTTAGGTTACTAGTCAGAAGCTTGTTCTAATTAGATCGCAGACCTTTATACTTGTCTGTTGCGGATTCGCATTGTGTTTACGTTAAGAGGGAGATGTTACATGAGAATAAACACTCGTATTTCAAATTAATTGTTGGGTCGCAAAATTATGGCTGAAGCACATAAGCATATTAATTTTTTAGCCATGCCCTGACAGTTGGTATAAAAAAATTTGAGAAAGTACAAATGTAGAATTGGTACTCGGCTTTCAACCCTCTTTTTCTTTCTGTCTCCTGTACATGAGTTTTACTGTGCTTTTGGCCTCCACAACCGGGTGGGGGGAATACTCCCCCTTCAAGGGCTGGACTTAGAAATTAGTCCGGCCTTGCTGCTGCGCCTCGTGTGGTGACAATTGGGTATGGAGTTTAAGAGTAGTGAATAATTCAACCCCTTGACTCTAGGGTTGATTGTCCAAACTTCTATCAAGGCAGTCGTTTCTTCCGCGTAATCCTGGTTGCATTCCCTTAATGCCCGTTCATCACCTCGCACTATAGCCATCCCATAGCAAGTTGGGAATTTAATGACGTAGTGGTAAATGGAGGTCGTGGCTCTGAGCTCGTACAAAATTGGGCGACCCAAAATGGCATTGTGGTTCTAAGGTACATCCACTATAATGAAGTCTGCCATTATTCTTCTTTTGCAGGGCTCGTTCCCTAGTTCCACATAGTCTCCAGTAAAACCCTGGAGTCTGGTACCACCAAGGACTTCGGGTCTATTTTTATTTGTTGAAAAGTCCGCCAGTAAATAATGTTCACAGTACTGCCATTATCCACCAAAGACTTGTGGATTTTAATGCCTGAGACCGGCATAGTGATGACCAGAGCGTACGAATGAGGGTGTAACATGCCGTAAACATCTTCGTTGCAGAAAGAGAAAGAGCTGGTATGAGAGTCGGGGGGTTGTGCTGTGAGCAGGTGGTAACAGTTCTGGACTTCTCTCACCAGACCTCACCTCTGTCTCTTGGAACCCTCTATGCCGTTATTTCCGCTGACAAGTACGCGGATTTCAGCTTGAGGTTGGTTCCGTGGGAGCTGGGCGTTGAGGTCTGCATAGGGAAGAGCTTGTCGGTCCTGCCCTTGGAGATTGGCCACATATTCGCTCACGTACCCCCGTTCAATTAGCTTCTCGATCTCTTGTTTGATATGCCTACATTCGTCCGTGTTGTGACCCACACAGCGATGTATGGACTGGTCAGCGTCCTTCAGCGGCTTCCTTAAGGGCCTTGCCTTCTGTAAAATTGGATCATTTTGCAATATGTTAAAGATGTGTTCGACTGAAGCGTTGAGCTTGGTGAAGGGCTTGAACGAGATGGAAGACTTCTCGCCACGTCGCAGGTCCTTTTTTACCTTCTGATCCTTCCTCTCATCCTTTGGAGGTTTTTCGGCTCGCAAAGTACCCCTCAATGGCCTCCTCGGCGCTGATATACTTCTCAGCCCACCTCAGAAGCTCCTTATAAGTGCTCGGGGTGTCTTCGTGCATGGCCCACCAAAAAAGGGTGTCTTTGTAAAGGCCTGATTTAACCGCGATCAGAAGAGATTCGTCTGCCACCTTTTCCATGGTCATGACTTGTTTATTGAAGCGGTCCAAATAGCCTTTAAACGGTTTTAATTTCTCTTGCTTGATGGTTCCCAACATCTCCTTGGGGGTGGCCCTAGCCTTGGACGCCATAAGCTGGGAAATAAACTCAGAGGAGAGCTATTCCCAACTGTGCACGGACCCTAGGGCTAAGTTGTCATACCAAGTCTGAGCGTTATCCTCCAAAGTGAGTGCAAAAGCTTTGAACATGATGGCTTATGTGGCATTCTGGAGCTCCATCCAGGACACATATCAGTGAGGGTCTGATTCTCCGCAGTAAGTCCCTATCTGAGGGAGCTTCATTTTAGAAGGCATGACGGCTTCACAGATGAAGAGGTCAAAAGAGGACGGCCTTTCCCACAGTTCATCCGCTACCTTCCTTTTGGACTATTTCTTTTTGAGGTCGCTCAGCCGTTTCCTCAGCTCGTCCAGCTCGTGGATCTGCTGAGGGGCTGGTCGTTGGCCTCGTAGCGTCTCTGGAGGTGAGTTGGACGCATGACTATCATGGTTCGTAGGCGTCAGACTTCTCCTCCTCTGTCTACGTTCACTTGGTCGCATAGGTTCTGGCAACCTTGGACGTCTGGGACCTTGCTGAGGGCGGGACCCTAGCCTGGTAAACATGCTGCTTCCGGCTATATTTCTAGTAGGTGGTGGTGCGGCTCTCGCGTTGGGAGCTGGTTGACCGGAGTTTTGGGTCAGAGTGAAACTTAATCTACTTCTGACGTGTTTCCTTTGAGGGTTAGCCCTAGCTGGAGACCTTTTGACATCTTCGACACGCCAAGGAGAGTTGCCACAAGAAGATAATCCTATCGTGCGCTGTTGGGAAGTTGGCGGGTTATGTTGTTGCAACTGCTGAACTTCTTCGGCGAAGGCCTTTACCTGTCGCCAGAGCGTTTCTGTCTCAGTTGCAGCTGCCAGTCGTGACGGGGCCGGCACTGGCAGTGGCTCGATTTTTCCTGAACCTGGGAGGCAGTCCAACGTCACTAGTTCTTGTCTTTTGACTCTCGGAGTGTCTTCTACTCATTTTCTTTTGCCGGGAGTTACATTTCACTGGATGTTTGCTTTACACAACTTTTCGTAGGTTTCCTACAGACGGCGCCAATTTGTTGATGTTAAATTTAGCTTTTGACTCAACAAACAAGATTTATAAGCAGTAAATGCAGAAAAGACAAGGAATGTTTGTAATAAATGGAAGACTATAAATGTGTGAAAGACAAGAAGAGTAAGGTTTGGGTATCGAACCCTTTCTCACTGTTGTTTACCTCTATTTATAGTGTACATTTGCTTGTTTGCATGAGGATAATGATTGCATGTATTTAATGCCGGACCCGCAAGGATGACGCAAGTGTCCAATCGACAGGAGTTCCGATCTCTCTACTTTTTAACTAATGGCTGTTTCCAAGACCCTATACCCGTTGACCTTTGTTGACCTTTGATCCTCACTGACTTTTACGACCTGGTGGCTACAGTAACATGGAGGGGGGAAAAGCTAGAAGATGGTAACAACATCGATACATGGTAACATATGAAAAAATCAAGTAAAAAATTCATAGTAACAATCATTGTAAAACATTGTTACCACAGAAAGTGTACAATAACAATATAAAATGCATAGTAACAATCGTAGGGTCGTAAACTAAAAAATAGTAACACACCGAAATTTTACAAGTTGGATTCCCAAACAACAAAAAAATAAAAAAATAGTAACATATCGGAGATTAATTCTCGGCCAACATTTCAAATACTAATATTATATCAAACAAATATGCATTAAAGAATCAAAGTAATGACAATGGTGACAATTGACAAGACTGGATATCTAAGAAAGAGGGAGAGAGAGCATCAAAGGAAGAAATTTGGAATTCTACCATAAAATCCAACTGATATATTACATTTCACATACTACTCTTCAAGAATATATCTGTATCTCTGGGCACCAAAAGCAAGTCGAGTTTTGTTCCTTAATTGAGAATATCTGCGAGTAGGCTTTTAGCCCTGTAAGGAAACGAATATACGTAGGTTTAGCCGATCCATTGGTGAGGATGGATATGATATTTGGAACAAGGTATTCAGTGACCACTTTAGTAGGTTCAGCCAAAACATTAATGAAAAATTTGGCCTGCATTGTGTTAGCACCGGACATGAAAAGATCAGTAGTAACAATTCTGCTGCCGGTTTCCAACTCAATCTCGACTCCCTCTGCTACCTCTCCACCAAGCGCATTGCCCTCAAAGTCTTCGTCTTCGCTGGACGCATCGGGCAGAGTTGTGGGTCCTTTCCAGTAAGTTGTCGGGCTCCGTCCAGGTTCTGAACCAGATCCCAAGTTCATGTTTCAGTTTGGTGGCGAACCGCAATACAGTCCGGTGGTTTTCCAGATTCAGGGAAATATCCAGCAGCTAAATGGTAACTTTTCCCGTAGCGGCAGGTTGTGGTGGCGGGCGGCGACGGCGACGGGGACGGTGACGGTAAGGGGGGCTTGTGGTGTTTGAGTAACATCTAGATTTTACCTATATGTATATATAAATATAGAGATATTTATATACACACACATATGTGATTTAGGGTATAAATAAATAAAACAATATTAAAATTAATTACAACGATTAAAATAATAAGATGGTAAAATAAAATAAAATGATTTATTAAAATAAAATAATTAGTGGTATAAAAGTAATACAATGGGGTATAAAAGTAAATAGTTGACATGATGGTGTAAAAATGATAGGACTAAAAAAAAGGGAGTAGAATGTTTAATTTCTACTTTAAAATATTTACTTCGGCCCGATTTGCATGAAATGAATTATCCAATTATTCTAGCCCATTTAAGACCACGTTTCTTCCCAAGCGGTTTCTCTCAGACAATTATCTTTCCAACCTTCGTATAGTTTGTTTCTCCTCATTTTCACAACTCTCTCAACATTTTACAAGTATGAAATCTTCTTTTTACACTCATATTCTTTACAACAAAGATCAACAATATCAAAACTCAATTTTGGCAAACAAGAAACACCAACATTCGGCCAGTGACTGAAATCAGCTAGTAAGTCTCCTTTGTTCTGTAATCTTTGCACTTATTCTACGTACTTGTAAATTTCATTGCATACACATACACAATCTACCCAGAATTCGTACTCATGCATTTGCACATCTAGCAAAAGGAAATTCTATAATCTTCAATCAGCCTCAAACACAGCAACCTTTCCCAATAATATCCTTACACACATACACGGTTTCAAAACCACCAACAATGCCAAGGATTAAAAAAAAGAATGAAATGGAACAAAATTGTCGAACAGAAACAGAATCCGCAGCAGCCAAACACCACCATTTTGTCATCATCCTCCACCATTTTGTTTATGCCGAAAAAACTTTGTTCTTGGCCAGAATTTCCAAACTCAAATCGCTCTGCCACACCCTCGAACCACTGCCTTCGCTGGAAAACTCTATTGTCGGCTGGATTTCTTGAACCCAATCAAACTTCACTAACCGAGGCTCACTGGACGAACACCTACCGAACCACATTCGCAAACCCAGACAGCCTCTTTACTAACCTCGAGCTCACGAACCTCAGCCGAAGTCACGAAGACCTCTCAGCCGAACCTCAATCATACCTCTATCCTTCAAACCAGGCTCAAATTATCCCTCTCGATCGCACTTCAATCTAGCCTTTCTCCAATTCTTCTGCTTTGATTTCGAAATTGGGATAGAAATTGAGTAGGCTTAGTGATTTAGAATGATTTTAGAGTTTCAGCTATCGCCCTTCTTCCCTTTACACTGCTTTTCTGTTTCTACGCTCAATTTCAATATTTGGATATGTATATGTAGAAATTGCCCTCAAGTCCTTGGTCTTTTGTTATATTCATACTGTTGATATCAAATTTAGCCTTTGACTCAACAGATAAGATTTGTATTCGCGGGAAGTTTGTATTTGAATTGGTTTCTATAGTTAATGTGTAAAGGCACGGAATATTTGCAATAAATGGAAGAGAGTAAGTGTGCCAAAGACAAGAAGAATGAGATTTTCTTTGGGTCTCTCTCTTTTTGGCTTCATTCACTCTATTTATAGTGTAAACTTACCATTTGCATAGGGACAATGATTGCATGAATTTAATGCTGGGCCCACAAGACTGACATATGGGTCAAATCGGATGAGGTTAACCTTTCACTTTTGACTAATGGCTACCTAAGCCATGCATGGGATATGTAACCACTGCTTTGCATTTAATGTTGAAGTCCAATCACTCGTAAATGATAAGATTTCCCATGTGGGTTTCCAGGATGCGATTTAGGTGGAAAATCTACTAGGTCGCAGAGGCAGATTGAGAAGCTACGAGCTCATAGGCATAGAGGCTAGAAATCCTGAACATCAGTAACATGTAGGGGGGAGATTCATCCCTTAGGTCGTCGAAACGGATTCCATGTCTTTTGGTCATCTGGTCGCTAGGTCGTTAAGTTGGGCGAGGCTTTCGGGAGCCCGTTTCCAAAACCTTACGACTGTTGACCTTAGTTGACCTTTGACCTTAGTGTTATTGGCGACCTAGGGGTCTACAAAATGCCCCTTTAAGGCCGCTGTTCCTGGACCTCAGGGTTAGCAGTCTTGAAGTTATGCTAACTTTCTTTTGAGATTTATTTTCCGCCCAAAGTTGGGCCCTTTGAATTTTGAAACAATTGGTATGGCACACTCTGCCAGTGTTGATCATCCGACGGAATGGCATGTTCTAGGGATTCACAGGCAGTGATCATTATTCTGACCGATGCCTCGTAGTTTCCCAATGTCACACACGCGGCAGCCGTCCTTTTATCTTCTTACACTTTCGCTTCTCACTAGCCTATTTATACCCCTTCTTCCTTACTTTCTCTTCCCTACGCCTTTGTATATTCTCTGTAATCAACTCTTCGAAGAGATTTCGGCCACCAGCTTTTCAAAGCTTTCCTTTTTCACCCCCGAATTTTCAACATAGTTTTCAAAGGCTTCGCGATACCCTCAATATAAAGGTAACTATTCTTCTTTCTATTTCTTGGGAATATTTTCAATTGGAATCCCTGATTAGCATTTGAAACCTATGGGGACATCGTGAAATGGATAGTGGAGAGAGTTTTCCTTCGAGGAAAGGTGTAGAAAAAGGAGTTGTAGTGGATGTAGAAAGATCCACGGATGAGGAAGCGGCAGGTCCGGTGCCAGAGCTAGTGCTAGAGGTCCAGTTTGAATGGACTGATGATAAGAGAAAGAGAGAGCAATGAGGCGGAAGTTAGTTCCAGTAGGAGGCCTCCAGTGGAAGTGATTCGAGATAAAGACCGGCTATAGGTTTGCAAACATATTCATTCGTAGGTGAAGGAGAGCGACTTGAATGCGCTATGGTAAAACTATCGCGTTCCAGACCGCATTGTGCTTTGGGTGCCATATGAAGAGAAGAAGGCTCATTACCCCCTGAGGGGTATGTTGCAATGAACACAAGGATGTTCGAGGCCGGTTTTCACGTTCCACTCCTACGACACGTTACCGGGCTGTTAAAATTTTGGGGAATCGCCGCTTCTCAAATTACTTCTGTGAGTTGGAGGACCATTATTGGGGTCTTCGCTCTCTGGCAGTGTAAAGGCTGGGGATATCTTAGCCGTGAGGACTTTAACTCTTATTACGTACTGAGGACCTCACCATCTAGAAATTGATGACTTCATATAGCCGCGTAACCCAAGGCTGGGACCTTGAGCCTCTTGGGGAACCTGGTGAGGGCGCGTCTCAATCCGGGCCCAACTGGAAAGAGAGTTGGTTCTGGTGGGTGGAAAAGCCTACAGAGCCCAGGCGAAGAGGATGTAAGCGTCCTTACAAGCTACATAGAACTCTGTAAGCGTGCTTTCAATGAAGTTATCCCTGCGGCCCAATGAACTGATGTTTAACTACGTTTTCCTTTCTTATAAAGTGTTGAATGAGGTCTGCCGCTAACTCTGCCGTTTAAGGAGCAAGCAGAGATCGTAGCCCAAATTCCCGAACATCATTACGACATTGCGGAATTGACGTAAGAAGATTTTTTAGTCAGTATCGGTCTGTGTGCTCGTAAGACTGAACACATTTCCAGGGACCCCCGACAACTATAAGCGACTACCTCCTTCATCAACCTTTTATTGCTTGCTTGACGACTTGTTTCTCATGAGATTTCCATGACCTGACACTTGGCTCTTTTTTCAGGGAAAAAATATCTCTTCATAGGCCAAAGGCGAGCCGTTTGTGAAACTGAGAGGAAGAGAACTACGTGGGAGAAGATGAAAGCTGCTCGCGACCAAGCCAAAGGGATGAGGACTGTTGTACAACTCTTTAAGGCTTTAAAGAGACAGGAGGAGAAGAAAAGGATGAGACAGAAGAGGGCTTCTAGAAAGCTGCCGATGACCATTGACGATATGGCCGTCTCAGAGCGCCCTGATAAACGTCGGTTGGCCATTCGGGAGCCTCCGGCAGACTCACCTCTAGCAGCTACCACGCCTCTTTTGGCCAGCGAGGAAAATCTTGCCAGGGGCCACTAGACCTACTGTGTGAGGATCTTTTTCCCCCGGTGGATCCAACTTGCCTGGCCGAGCTGGAAAAGATTCATGGCAAAAGATCGAAGGCGCTGCTTAAGTTTAATTTGGCCAGGAAGCCTTTTTCCACTAGCGTCCCGGGGATGCCCAAAGGCCATCATAGACGCCATGAATAGTGTGGCACGGGGCTGGTCCAATAAATGGGAAGGCTTTGCTATCAACTCTTCAATGGGGGAACTCTTGCAGGCCAGCTCGGTGATGTGAGCTCGGTCGGCCATTTTAGAGGAGCACGCTATGGCCTGTTCCAGCACTTTGTTGGGGAGAAAGATAAGCTCTCTATCAAGGCGACTGAGATCATCAGGGCCAAGGATGAGATGGAATTGGTTCTTAGGGAGAAAGAGCAAGAACTTCATATTTCCATGGGAGAATCAGCTGATCTACGGGGCGAGCTAGAGGCCTGGAGGAGGAAATATGAAGAGCTGGGGACTCAGCAAGCGGTAGAGAGGTCGAACTACCTGAGTTTACCCTAAAAGAGGCTGAGGATATGGCTGCTGCCAACAGACTCTTTGGTTATACCGAGGCGGTAGAGATGTATAAGGCCTCTAAGGAGTATAAGAGTGCTAATGCCGGCCTCTATTATAAGACGGCTAAGGAGATCCTTGGGGAGGTCGTGGGGAAGTGCCCTGAGTGTGACTTGACCTTTCTCAAAGAGCAAGTTTCCAAGTTGAAGGAAGATTGTGGCTATGTGAGCTCTAAAGAGGAAGATGAGGTCGAGATCGATTCTCAGTCAGAAGCCCCAGTTCCTGTCAAAGAGGGTGTGGAGGCTGCTGCTCCTATTGCGAAAGTCGAGGCCGATATTTCAGTTGGAAAGAATGTGGTTTCGGCCTCTGAGAGCCATACATAAATGTTTTTTGTATCTCAGCCTTTTTGCTATCTGTTATCTTAAATGAAGTAAAGAATTTTTCCGATTGTTAGCTCGTTTTGTTTAAATAATTTTACTGTTGGTCGTTCCTGTTTAGCAAAGAGCTCGTCCCCACTTTTGCTTGCTAGTGCAAAAGCCCATATGAATTCTGGGCCAAGTATTAGGACTCCTCAACACGACGCTCTTCCGATCTGTCTCGGGTCGCGTATACATTGGCGTAAAGAATTGAGGATACGTCTTAGTGCGAGCCCGTCGTCCAGAAATTCTTGGTTTGCTCCAACTTGAATTTGTATGCAGTCTGCCCCCAAATGTTAAGTTGCGTAGCAAACTGTTAGTCTGAACTTTTAGTCGTAAAGCCTTTTGTTTGGGTACAGAGTTGCAGGCCAGAGCTTGTTTCAGTTGTGGTTTTTGAGTAGGTAGGTCGAATTGTTTCAGGCGAGTGTTAGGTCGCTGGTAAGAAGCCCGTCCTATCCTAGGTCGCGGAACCTTTTACTTAAGTGTTAGGCTGATTAAAAGCTTGTTCTAACCTTGATCGCGAAACCTTTTACTCAAGTGTTAGGTTGTTGGTTAGAAGCTCGTTCTAACCTTGATTGCGAAACCTTTTACTTGAGTGTTAGATTGCAAGTTAGAAGCTCGTTCTAACCTTGATCGCAAAACCTTTTACTCAAGTGTTAGGTTGCTGGTTAGAAGCTTGTTCTAACCTTGATCGCGAAACCTTTTACTCGAGTGTTAGGTTGCTGGTTAGAAGCTCGTTCTAACCTTCATCGTGAAACCTTTTACTCGAGTGTTAGGTTGCTGGTTAAAAGCTCGTTCTAACCTTGATCGCGAAACCTTTTGACTCGATTGTTAGGTTGCTGGCTAAAATCTCGTTCTAACCTTGATCGTGAAACCTTTTGACTCGATTGTTAGGTTGCTGGTTAGAAGCTCGTTCTAACCTTGATCACAAAACCTTTTACTCGAGTGTTAGGTTGCGACTTAGAAGCTCGTTCTAACCTTGATCGTGAAACCTTTTCCTCGAGTGTTAGGTTGCGAGTTAGAAGCTCGTTCTAGCCTTGATCAGAAAAACCTTTTACTCGTCTGTTGTGGATTTGCTCTCTGTTCGTTTCGAGGAGGGTATCTCGTAGCGAAAATAAATATTTTATCATTTTGGGATATCAATCGTTAATTGGCAAAGGTGTGGCTCTGAAATCTTTAAAGTTCGCGCAGGCGTGGGAACGACCCGGCAGTTTACAAAAAGTTGGTGACAATACAAATTTTAGAGTTGGTACCCGACATCCATCATTTTTCCTTTCCAAGGCATTCTACCTTTAATGGGTGTATCAACTCTTTGTCTCTTGCATATTTCTCAATCATCCTTGTGCTTTTGACCGCCCTGCCAGGGAGGAACACTTTCTCTTTGAGGACCGGGTAAGGATTTTTCTCGGTCTTTTCCTCCGGTTGGTCATTGTCATTGTTGCTTTGGATTGCACGTTGGCGAGGTAGCTGATTTGGGAGGTTGGTTTTTAGTAACTCTTGTTGTTTGAGTCCTTCTGAGGGGAGCAATGGCCAATCTTATTGAACCGGCAAGAAGAACTCCAGTGGATTGTCAACTTTATTCTTTCCTTTTTGGGATTAAGTGTGCGAACTTCTGGCGAGGCAGTTGTGCCCTCAGCATAATCCAGATTGCACTCTCGTACTGCCCGTTGGTCGCCTAGCACAATGTCGTCCCATAGCAGGTAGGGAATTTCATGACGTAGTGATAGATTGAAGTTGCAGCCTTGAGCTCTATAATATTGGGCGTCCCAGAATGGTGTTGTGGTTTGAAGGTACGTCCACAATGATGAAATCTGCCATTATCCTTCTTTTGCATGACTAATCGCCTAATTCTACGAGAAGTGCGATATGACCCTTTGCTTCTACATAATCCTAGGTAAAACCCTAGAGTCTGGTCCCATAAGGCCTTAGGCTCTTCTGGTCTATTTTCATCTGCTAGAAAGTTCGCCAGTAGATGATGTTCAAGGTGCTATCGTTGTCTACCAAGGTCTTGTGGATATTAACATCTGAAACTGACATAGTGATGACCAAGGCGTCTGTGTGAGGGTGTAACACGACATCAGCATCCTCATTACAGAAAGAGAATGAGCTGGTTCTAGAGGCGGGGGTTGTGTCGTGAGCAGGTGGTAGCAATTCTGAGCTTCAATCATGAGACCTCGCCTTTGTCTCTTAACCCACCATGACGTGGTTTCTACCAACGAATACGTAGATTTCGACTGGAGGTCAGTTCTGTGGGACTTGGGCACTGAGGTCCGCATGGGGATGAGCTAGTTGATCCTGCCCTTGGTGATTTGCCACGTATTCGCTTAGGTACCCCCGTTTATCTAGCTTCTCGATCTCCTACTTGTGGTGCCTGCATTTGCCCTGTATTCACTCAGGTACCCCCGTTTATCTAGCTTCTCGATCTCCTACTTGAGGTGCCTGCATTTGCCAGTATTCGCTTAGGTACCCCCGTTTATCTAGCTTCTCGATCTCCTACTTGAGGTGCCTGCATTCGTCCGTGTCCTGACCCACACTCTTGTGGTACTTGCAGTATTTGGACTGGTCGGCATCCTTCAATAATTTCTTTATAGGCCTTGTCTTGGGCAAGATTGGATCGTTCTGTAGGACGTTGAAGATGTGTTCAACGGAAGCGTTGAGTTTTGTAAAGGTTTTAGTTGAGCTGGGCGGCTTCTCGGTTTGTCATAGGCCATTTTTCATCGTTTGGTCTTTCTTGTCATCCTTCAGAGGTTTTTTAGATCTTACACTCCCTTCGATGGCTTCCTCAGCGCTTATGTATTTTTCGGCTCTCATCAGAAGTTCCCTATAAGTGCTTGGGGTCCTCATGCATGGCCCACTAGAAACTGGTGTCCTTATAAAGGCCCGACTTAACGGCTATCAAAAGCGATTCATCTGCTACCTTTTCCATAGTCATGACCTGCCCATTGAAGCGGTCTATGTAGCTCTTGAGTGGTACAGTCTTTTCTTGTTTGATGGTCCCCAACATCTCCTTGGGGGTTGTTCTGGCCTTTGACCCCATGAATTGGGATGCTAACTCAGAAGAAAGCTGCTTCTAACTGTGTACGGATCCTGGGGCCAAGTTGCCGTACCAGGGTTGTGTATTCCCTTCCAGAGTAAGTGCGATTCGCGAAGGCCTTATACATGATAGCCCTGTTGCATTCTGGAGCTCCATCCAAGATACGTATCGGTGGAGGTGAGCGACTGGGTCTGAATCACCGCAGTAAGTTCCTATCTGGAGGAGTTTCATTTTGGACGGCATAACACCTCTCGAACTGTGAGGTCAAAAGTTGACGGCCTTCCCTAGAGGTCGTCAGCTCCCTTTGCCCTCAGCTGTTTTTGCTCAAGGTTGTTTAGATCGGAAGAGCGTCGCTTGTCCAGCTCATGGATCTGTAGAGGGACTCGTTGCTAGCTCTGGGAGGTCCTTGGAGGCGAACTCGATGCATGACTGTAACGGTGAGTTGGCGTTGGACTTCTCCTCCTCCGCCAGCGTCCGCCCAATTGCAAAGGTTCAGGCGACCTGGGTGGTCTGGGTCCCCGCTGTGGACGGGGCCTCAGCCTTGTGAACACACTGTTTCCTGCCGCATTTGTGGAGGGAACAGGTGTGGTCCTACCATGAGGGGCTGGCGTACTAGAGTTTTGCGATTGGGTAAAGCTCAACCTTCTTTTAACAGGTTCTCTCGGAGGATTCATTCTTATTGGGGATCTTTCTGCATTTTCTGCACACCAAGAGGAGTTGTCATGGGAGGAACCTACCAGTTGTTGTTTGGGACGTTGGGTTACATTGTTGCAATGCCGTATTTCCTTGGTGAGGGCTTCCACTTGTTGCCGGAAGACCTAAGTTTCTATGGCTGCCAGCGGCCATGAGGGACCGACACTGGCTGTGCCTCGGTTCCTTCGAAACCCAGGAGGCAATCTAGCATCATCGCTTCTTGTTCTTTGGCTTCCTGAACGTTTTCCATTCATTTTATTTCGATTAAAGTTTTTTTACACAGCTTCTAGTAGAGTTTCCTACAGACAGCGCCAATTTGTTGATATCAAATTCAGCCTTTGACTCAATAAATAAGATTTGTATTCGTGGGAAATTAATATTTAATTGGTTCCTGTAGTTAATATGTAAAGGCAAGGAATGTTTGCAATAAATAGAAGAGAGTAAATGTGCCAAAGATAAGAAGAATGAGATTCTCTTTGGGGTCTCTCTCTTTTCGGCTTCATTCACTCTATTTATAGTGTAAACTTGCCATTTGCGTAGGGACAATGATTGCATGAATTTAATGTTAGGCCCACAAGAATGACTTATGGGTCAAATCGGTTGAGGTTAACCCTTCACTTTTGACTAATGGCTGCCTAAGCCATGCATGGGGTAACCGCCGCTTTGCATTTAATGCTGAAGTCCAATCAGTCATAAAGGATAAGATTTCCTACGTGGGTTCCCAGGATGCGATTTAGGTGGCAAATCTACTAGGTCGCAGAGGTAGATTGAGGAGTTATGAGCTCGTAGGCGTAGAGGCTAGACGTCCTGAACCCTGGCAAAGCGTAGGAGGGAGATTCGTCCTTTAGGTCACCGGAACGAATTTCCATGTCTTTTGGTCGTCTGGTCGCTAGGTCATTAAGTTGGGCGAGGCTTTCCGGAGCCCATTTCCAAAACCTTACGACCGTTGGCCTTAGTTGACATTTGACCTTCTTTGTTATTGGCGACCAAGTATTCCCAGACTCCTTTAAGTCAGTTCTTAAGTTTCTGTTGTAACGCACATCTGTCCTTGCACTTTGTATTTAGTTAAGTTAGTAATTAGAATGCTGTTGGAATCCTCTCCCAGCCCAAAAGTTCTGATTTTTAAGAATTTAACCCCTAAAATTTCCTGAATTGAATCTTTTAAACTCCATACTTTCAAATAAGCTTAACTAAAATCAACTCTTTAAATATTAATTAATTATAACTAATTCCTTCTTGGCTAAACGAGGCGAGTTGATCTACTGAAGTTTAGTTGTCGTAAAAGCTCAAACTCAACTATGAGTTAAGGTAGTCTCTACTTCCTAAAGTTAATTGCTTTATTTTCAAGTGATGCACACTTAATGCAATGACTGAGTTGCAATTCATGACACATGATTTAAGCTAAATGTGATTCAGTTTTAATATCAACATATTGTACCTAGGGATAGTACGCTGATTTAATTGATATAACTACGGGTAGAATGATATACTATGGTAGTATGTACAAGCTTGATACCCTAATTAGTATGCCATAAATGATATACTCACGAGTTGAATGAGAAATGGCTAGCACGAGTGACAACATATGTTTTTGACTTGTTGGGATTATCTGAATCACATGTTCAATGATTGTTTAAATGTGAATATTGCAACATGTGAGAAGTGCGAAGAGACTACTGGGTGTTTCTTCGAAACGCTCAATGTTTCTTTTCTTCTAAAAACTTTTCAGGTGTCGGAGCGAGTAGCGAGACCGAAGGTAGTGGCTATTAAATAATCCGGTTTTATTATAATCAAAACATTAAACTTAGTTATTCTATTGTTCAAAACTCTTTCATAGGATTGATATGTAAATTAATTTCTATTGACTGGACCTGTAAACTCATGTTTAACTCTTCTCGTTCAATGTGCTAAGATAAAATGTTCTGTAAATTGTATGACGATTTCTTTACTGTTCTCGTCCCGACTGGGTATTCAAAGTTATTTAAAAAAAATTTCTACATAATTCGAAGTCAAAGAAGCATTTCAAGTAGCACTTCGGGTTTGTAAACTCAGGGCGTTACAAGAAGGCTCTTTTGAATGTTGGTTATTGAACTCGAACATTTATTTATCTAGACAATGTTTATTAGAGAAGAGAGATACAACAAAATATGTCTTTCTTTTTTCTCTCTCTCTTTTTTTTTTTTCCAATTTTCACTTTTTCCAAACCAATATGGAAAATGCTATGAGTAATTTATATTACCCCCACGAATATTATTTCTCATAGCACAAACTTAAATGATTTTTTAATTTACAAAAACAACCCTAACAAAATTACTTAAATAACCACATTGTGTTTTTATTTATGTACACCACGTTTATTGTTTACACTAGGTAGTAGGCACAATGGTGAAAGTGCAGATAGACGATGAGATGATCAGTCCTTCAACTCTCTCTTCCTAGTTTTTACGGGCAGCCCATAGTAGTAATCACGGTTGTTCTTTTTTATTTACCACATAACTCTAGAATATGTATATATGTTTTGTGTGTAATATGCATATAATTGAGAACCTAGATATCATAAATTTCTCCAGATGACAGTTCAGACATAATGCTTAATGGTTGAATTAGATTATGGACATATATATTCAAATAGTGGGGGAAGAATTATTTGTAACTATGAGTATTTAAATTTTTAATTATAGAAGCTTATCTAATTAATCCTCCATAGAATCATAACTAGAAACTAGAAGGGATTCTGAATCGGGTTAATCTCACAACAGGTATCCAATCTTTGAGTTAACAATCGGTTAGGTCCCCAACCTTTTTTTCACTCTCTTGCGTACCCAACCTTTTATAAATTCATACGATAGGTCCTTTTTGCCACTATTCCGCTAATTTTTAAAAAATGAACATTATACCCTTTTAACTTTTTAATTTGAAAAACAAAATATTTAAAAATAATAAAAATTTAAAAAAAACCCACCCATCCTTCCCTTTCCATCCCAAGAACAGCTGCTACAAATGGCCGCGGGAATGCTCCCCTTTCTGGGGGCCAGAAATGGGGGGTGAATCCCCCATATTTTTCTGTCGGAAATGGCTTCAAGCAGAAAAATAGAGGGGATTCACCCCCCATTTGTACTGCCAGGTAGCACAAGCCGGAAATGGCAGCAGAAATTGCCGCCATTTTCAGCAGGAAAATGGGGGAACGGAAATGGCGGCAATTCTAATGCCATTTCCAGTAGCATTTTGTGCTGCTTGGCAGCACAAATTTTTTAGGGGAGGGAGGATGAATCCTTTCCATTTTTCTGACAGTATTTTGTGCTACCTGCCAGCAATTTCTACAGCCATTTTTGGCAGCATTTTACAGTATATATGGGGTGAACCCCCCCTTTTGGCTGGCAGGCAGCCGTTTTTGGGAGGGGAAGGAAGTGGGGTGGGTGGGTGGGTGGGTGGGGTGGGTGTTTTCTTTTTTTTTTAATTTTTAATTATTTTTAAATATTTTGTTTTTAAAATTAAAAAGTTAAAAGGGTGTCATGGTTATTTTTTAAAAAAATTGGCGGAATAGTGGCAAAAATGATATATCGTGCGAATTTATGAATTGTTGAGGTCCAAGAGAGTGAAAAAAGGTTGGCAACCCAACTGATTCTTAGCTCAAAGGTTGCGGACCTTTTGTGAAATTAACCCTTCTGAATATTCAAAAAATAGAGAATTAAAACAAAATAATTTTCACACTTCATCTTTTGCGTGCAGAATTGGGTCGGGAGGAGCCTATATGCAGAAGTAAAATCAGGAAGATTGATAGTTGAAAAGACTATGGAGAAATGAGATGGAATGGATGATTGCTCGAAAATAAAATTTAATTTCATTTTAATGAAGCAAGGATAATTGTAAGATTATTAGTGTAGTGTATTTATTAAAATTATGGTCTACATGTGTGGTGTGATGCTAGTAGATAAAATTTGTAGTGGTAATATAATTTTACCTGTGATTGGGTAATTTTATTACCACCATATTTTTTGTTCATTATACCACATTATATGCACACCTAAAATGAAATACATCTTTTATAAACACACGACATTTCCATTTCAAATAAAAAATAAAATAAAATAGAATAAACCTAGTGTTTTATGGTGTAGGTAATCTTTAAGGAATATCCCTTTGTCTCCTCAGTCTACCAACCTTCTTCTCACCCAATTCACCAACCTTCTCTGGGCCAAGTCACAACCATGCTCTATCCACTCCTAGTATCATGCTAAGTTTATTTACATATTTCGGAATGTTCTACCTCAAGAACACCGGACCACAGATCTTAATTTTCCTCACTAAGTCGAAAGAATGGAATTTGTTACCATTAGCAGCTTGTGACTATTGGTGTGAGGATTCTCCCACTGATATTTGCAATTATAATAAACATCTCATCTTTGTAAAAACTTTAATTGCATCGATTCTCTGTTAATGAGGAAAATTCATGGGACAAAAAGAAAAACGGAATTTGAATTGTTTTCTCTATTTTTTTTCACTCTTTCATATGAATTATTATGTATATTTCAGAATTAGGAGAATGATATTTCACATCTATTCTCCTTAATTTAACTCAAACTTGATGTAATATATCAGAATCTAACTCAAGTTGAATATCTTTTAGTTTATTTATTTTTTTGAGAATAAATATCTTTTTTTATTTGGGGGGGGCGGGGGACAAATTTTATGTAGTCTTTTAATGGAAAATGTATTTATGATGGAAAGAAAACTTATTTAAGTTAGAAAACTGTGGTGTACCATAAAAAATGGAGAAGAAAGAAGTGAACTAACTAAAAAGGTTATTATGGTCATTTTATTTATGTCTAGTTAGGTAAATAAAAAATTTTATTCAAAAATGTGGTGTCACAACAAGTTTTGTACTTGAATTTATCTATCTATCTTTCTAATCTTTTTCACAACAAGTTTTTTCACTTTCACAACAAATTTTATGTAGTCTTTTAATCACTGGCGTAGCCAGCTTAGGACCAGTGCGGTCTGTCCTAATAAAAAATTGGGCTGGACCGCACTGAAATTTCAACCTAAAGTCCAGCCCATAAAAAAAAATTAGTTATCCTTGGGCCAAGTATGAAAATCGAAATGTTGGCCCATTTGTTGAAGGTCCAAAATACTCCCTCCATTGATGTCTCGCTGAAGCCTGAACGAAGGCAGTCTTTAACTCTTCAAGTCTCCAACCCCAATCGACCTCGAGCTCGAAGCTCTCTTTCGATCCAGCAGGCAGCACCGCAGCCGCAGTAGCTCCAGGCTCTAGCTCGTGTCTCACCGGCACCCGGCACTCGGAAGGGCAGTCTGTAAGTCCCATCCCAGAGACTCCCAGTCGGCAGTCCACTTTCACCTTTGCTTCTTTTGTTCTCGAGTTCTTCTCTTCTCGAGTTCTTGGTCAACTATAACTCATAAGTGGTAGTAGTAATATTTAGTATAAATGTATAAATGATAAAATGAAAAATAATTAATTATGTTTCTGATTTTGGGTGATTGGGTTTATTTATTCTTTCAGCAATAATATTTATTAGTTGTTACTAATTTTTATATAGTAAATTGTATTATTGATTTATTGTAATTTGTAAAGCCTTAATTTTTAGTTTAGGCTTCAATTTAATAAAGCCCCAATATGTGACACCCTAATTTTAGTTTATGCTTTAATTTGAAAATTGGTTTTTTAGTTTGATATTAGAGATTTTAAGTAGTAAGATGATTATTTATGTTTGAAATTAGACTTTGGGTTTATGTTTGGAATTATGTTCTATTTCTTTGGGTTTACTTTGGATTATTTATGTTTCAAATTAGACTTTGGGTTTATTTTTAGTTGGAATTATGTTTGAAAATTGTATTATGTTTGATTATCTATGTTTGATTATTTCTTGTTGAAATTATGTTTGGTTTATTTTTTATTTTGATATTATGCTTGATCTTGTTGGAATTACGTTTATGTTTGGAATTAAGTAGTTTATGATTATTTTTATTTTGAAATCAGGGATTTTTGAGGTACAACCCTCATATTTGATTTTTTTATTGCAATATTTTTATTTTCTATTTTTTAAAATTTCTGCCCCACAATCGGCCCACCAAAACGAAATTTTTTTTGACAGCACTCAACTAAAATCTTGGCTACACCCAAACTTTAATTGGTTGGTCAGACATTTATGTAACTATACAAATGATCCCTAGCTAAATCTAAGGTTGGCAATCACAAAAGATATCAAGTTCTCTTGAATTAAACCACCGAACTCCGCGGGGTCCACACAAAAGAAGAAAGAAAAAAAAGAAAGGGCTTTTTGCATATAAATTATTAAATTTGGGTTCAACCATGTCAATATGAATCTTTCTACACTACTTTAATAAGTTACAAAACAAATTGATTGAAATATACTCAAAAAGAATTTGACAAGAAAACCAGAAAATCTTTAACCTGCAAAAAATAATCACCACAGAACATCTCTATACTCCTCTATAAAGAAAAATGTTTATCGTCACATTGGAACCTAATACACATCATTTATCAATCATTTGTGCTGGTTGTAATGCTTCTCAATCCAAACTCTCGAAGCCCCTTCAACTGTTCTCCGCCATGTCTGATCGTCAATACAAATAAGAATTTAGAGATTTCCAAATGAGATTTTGTTCGGACGTCAAATATTATGACGATTTAATACATGTCTAAACCTTTCAAATTATCAAGATTTCTTGTGTAAACCTTTCAATTTCCAAATCTAAATTGCAAATTCCTCTAACCCCCAAAAGGTTTCAACTTGTGTCTATTGTCTAAAGCAAACTATGAAAATCATGAAGCAAATTAATGATCAAAATCGAAATTCAAAAATCTTTTAATAGACCTTATACCTTCTCAATGGTGCCCAAAATGGACCTGTTCTTCAACTTCTTAGCTCTGATCTTAGCCTTCCCCCTCCCGAATTTCCTAATCAACACCGGGTGTCTCCGGGAAGTAGCCGAAGGGAGGAGTGACTTTCCCTCACCCTGGCCACCAAAGCCGCCTCCATTATGGGCAACTTGGGAGCTCCTCTTTGCGCGTTTTGCCAGTCGAAACTCTTTCTTAGCTGAGGATTTGTCGTTTTATTCAGAACCCACTTCAGCAAACTTCTTTAGCAGCTCATTAGAGGACGCTTTCGTAACGTGCTGAACTTTAGCAGCAGTGTTAGGATTAGCATTTTCCATTATAATGTTAAGAAATAAGTATGAGAAAAGTTGAGCAACTTTTAGTAGAGGGAGTGTTCTTGCAAGAGTGAGGATTTTGAGGTTAAGTGGGAAATTTGAGTAGTCCTAGTTTGGCTTTATGAGGAGAAATGGACCGTTGGGGTGCTGTTTGAGTAATGTAAAGAAGTGGAATAATAATAATAATAATAATAATAATAATAATAATAATAATAATGAAATTATTAATTTGCAGCTCCAACCACGTTCTTTGCTGGCGCTATTGCATTTGGCAATGTAATTGGCTGCCATCTTTTTCTTTTTTTGGTCATTTTCCTTTTCCTTTTTTTTTTTTTTGCATATATATTAACAAAGGTGTAAAACTACTCAGCCGAGCTACTCATTTCCTTCGAACATATGAGTTAGGCTAAATAAGCGTCCACAATGGTTGTGATAATTTTAGCTATCCACGTAAGAAAGAGAATACAATTTTAGTGATTGTTAAACGACACATAGACAAGTTAATTTTAACAGTTGCATAACAATTACATTGGAATTGGAAGTGTTAAATTTATTAAAGTTTATTAAGTCTAAGTGAACCCCACTATTATGAAAAGTTATTGGTCAAATATTATCAAATAAATAAAAAAATAATTTTTTGTGAATAAAAATGTCAAGTCAAGTGTTAAAATTGTTTTTAAAATTAACAACAATTTTAACACTATGCCAAAAAAGATTCCTTTGGCAATAGTACTAACATCACTAATGTAGTACTATTTTTGACATTTAGTTAATAAAAATATCTAGCAACTCCATTTAACATCTCTATTGTGGATCCTCTAAGAAACCAATGTTACATTATCTAAAAAAGTAAGAAACTACTTCTTGTTTCAAGCAATCACTAGTGGTTTTTTGCCATCTCAATAGTTGGAATACTAGTCACTTCTTGAGTTTCTCTTAGAACTAGTCGGAAAGCATTAAGTAGTCATTGTATAATTATTACCTATCTTTTTGGTTTGATCTTCTTTTTACATAGTTGGTAGTGTGAGCCTGTAATCAATGTTGTGGTTGATCGAACTATAAGTTTGTGTTTGGACTTTTAACTTGATGAACTTGAACTAATCTCGACGTAGGGAAATTAATTTACTTGAGAAGAACAGAGTTTTATAGTCAGTTTTATTCCAACCTTACCTGAACGTCCCACAATATCGATAGTGAAATTTAAGAATGACACTCAAGTGGGGATCTAGCTCAAATGGTAGAGCACTTGCTTTGCATGCGAGAGGCACGAGGTTTGATCCCCTGCAACTCCAATTTTGCATTTAACATTTATTTATTTCTAATTTATTTTAATTTTTATATTTATTATTGCATTTTGGCCCGAGTTAGGCCGTTAGGGTTTTGCAATTTCTTTTTATTTATTTCTAATCATAAAATATATAATACAACAGTTTTCAATTGGATTTAGATTCTCAATTGTAATTTTTCCCGTTCTTTTACTGACATCATCATGATATTGCATAATAATTTGGATTTTCAAAATTTCCTTTACAGATTCTTTGATAATATCGAAACCAAAATTTATTTCACAATAACTTATAAACCTATTTCAAAATAACTTATATTATAAATAAAAACTTAATTCAGAATAATTTAGTGCAAATCAACTGATTTATTTATTTTTCTTTTTTGTGCAATAAAAATCCATTTATTTGCTTGACGCCAATAACTAAAGACACATAATGTAATTCTGTTATAATAATATATGGCTAAAATTTATTTTCTTGACATATGTCATCTAATTTGAAAATCTTTGTGACTATTTTTTTAATCTTTGTTTTTATATCATTTATGTTACAACAATTAGGTTGTAGGGGATGCAAATAATTTATCTTTTATTCTTTTTTCTCTATAGATGTGAAGCCTTTAAAATATCGACCGAATTCATGTTGTTATTTCATTCGATTTAATTATTATTATGACTATTTATTATTTTTTGCAATTAACGTAATGAATTTTTTTATATGAAATATTGAGAATTTATCTCCCCGTACAACTTACGTGTTGAATTCTAATTGATCGATATTTTTATTTGACGAAGATAATAATGAATTTTAGCAAAAATTTTGTGAACAAAGAGACAAGAAATCTACAAGAATAAAATGAATTACACAAAAAAAATTAATCCATGCATTGCGATTATCTGATCTTATTTTACTTTTTAAGATGTCACATATATGGTCATATTTATATTAAAAAGTCTAACTTGCATTTCTTTACAAATATATCCATATTTAACATTTTATTTATAACAATCAATTTTGAATTTTTCTCATAGAAATAATACGTCGAGAGAGTGCTTTCTCATGAGTATGAAAATTTTTTTCTAAATAGGGTTCGAGTGAATACGGATATGTACACGCCCGATACATATTATTAGACTGTTAACTAATAATATTAAATAAGTTGGATGATTTAAAAGTGAAATATAGTAAAACATTAATTGAGTACATAGACATATAACTATTAATATAATATTAATAAAACATTAATTTAATGAGTCAAATACTAAATTAAAAATGTATATTTATTATTTTTGCTATGCAAATCTGATAATGTGTATTTTTCTAATATTTTATTATTCATTATTATTGAATTTTTTTTTAAAATTAGTCTTCTCGTACAACGCACGAGTGAGAGACTAAACTTATAGTTGCAACAGTTAATTGTGATATGATTATTTATAACGATGAAAATATGGCCCATTAGCCATACTCTAGATCCACCTCATAAGTCTTGAATTCACCCGGACCCGCCCAAACCTACAAATTAATATGGCGGGTTAAGACAAATAGGGTCATGGGATGGGTTGGGATGTCACCATGATCTGCAAAAGGACTCATAAATTTTTTTCCCTTTCAATTAGTGTTATGTACAACGCAACACATTATTAATTGATGAACTTAGAATAAAACAAAATCTTTATTTAGAATTTTAAAGTTCCGAACATTAACTAATATAATAACATGATTCTTTCAATTCGACATAAAAACCCTTTCAAAAAAATAATATAATAAAAAAATAAAAATAAATTACCACGGATTTAATGGTCAATTAGTCAAATTGCCATCTCTAATAATTTCTACACATTTTTCTAAATAAATTTATTAAAAATAAAAAATGCCTGGTGGGTCACGGGTTCCGATCTGTGGGTCCAACCTGACTCGCACCGGCCCTCGACCCACGGCGGGTCAGATAATGTTACCTCATACCCCCTTCTTTTGCCGCGATTAGACGTAACAGGTCAATTATATTAGAAGTATGTCTCTACAGGTTTATAAATTGATAGGTCAAATTGTCATATCTAATTATCTGATTGCTAATCATTAGAACTTTATATATGTTGTACGTGTGAATTTACACGACGAGTTTAGAGGAGACTAGAATTATAAACTCAGGCATTTTACTATGAATATTCCATGGTAAATTGTAGTTCGCATATTAATTCATAATTTTATACAATACAACTGGTATATTATACTTTATTTATAAAATGATGTTCACACTCACACGTCAATTTTAATATAAATATACACTCAAATTGTTTGGTTGATTCTCATATTATAATCTACCACACAGTATCATTTCATTGGTTTCACTTTTTTCAAAAAGCTAAAAAGTAAAAGTCAAGTCGTAATTGTTTACTTTTTACAAAAACAACCAGTAAAATGATGTCACGACACATATTATAATCTAAATTATAATTCCAAAAAATTGCCAAACACTTTGACTATAATTTTACCCGTGAAACACACAAGTAAAAAAAAATCAAGTTTATTTTAAATTTTTTGTTTATTACTGCATTTCGGCCCGGGTTAGGCCGTTAGGGTTTAAAAATTTCTTTCCAATTTCAACTATTCATTCAAGACTTCAAGTACTTTGCATTTATTCATTTTCTAATTTATTTTATTCCTATTTTAATTTTTTTTTTATTGCATTTCGCCCCGGGTTAGGGTCTAGAAATTTCTGTCCAATTTCAACTATTCATTCAAAACTTCAAGTGTGTAAAATACAGTTTACAGAAGTAAATTTGTCTTAATATGACTACACGCAGTAGAGATTTGTTTGAAATTTCTAGATTTCGTTTATAGTTACTGAAATTGGTAGCTAGAGGGAACGGAATTTTCATTTCTGTATCAGATTTGGAAAAGATAGAATAAAGTCTGGTTGCTTGACCATTTGAATGGAGGATCAATCCAGATTCCCTTTTGTAAAGAAGCAAAATCTGTCGTTCAACTATCACAGGTTGAACACTGAGTCTCCAGCGTCGTTCGTCGGCGATTATGATTTCGGAGAGAGTACAGATCGGCGATTCGCGTACTCCCGACAAGCCTCATCCCGTCAACTCACCTCCACTGCTGAGCCTCATACTCCGATATCAATAAATCAGCCTAATGTTTCTATGTTTCAGAATTTAGCGGAGGAAAATAAATCATGGTCGAAGGATTTGGATGAAAACTCTACCTTCATTTCGTTGATATTGCGCGGTTTCAGGTCGGGGAACAAGCAAATGAGACGACTTCTTGTGTTGATCTTACTCAATGTTGCGTATTCTACCATTGAGTTGTGTATTGGCCTGTTCACGGGCAAAGTGGGTATGTCAAGTTTCATGTTATTTTGTTTGGCTCCGTATTCTCAGGGATAACACTTCCATAGAATTGGTTTAAGGGTACATGTTAGATTACGCAAAACATCTAAGGTATTATTCCTCCCACGAAGATAGATTTATAGTCATTTTCACAAGGATTAAGAAAAATTCAATTAATATTGTTGGAAAAGTAAATTTTTGAATCATTTTCGTAATATGTCCTTTAATTTACTTATTTCACTTCAATAGTTTTATGTTGTTGATAATAATACATATGAAATAGAGACATATATGAAATCTAATATTTCAATTTACAATTTAAACGGAAAGTGGTCTATCTTCGTGGGATGTGCGAAAATGGAATACAAATCTATCTTTGTGAGACGAAGGGATTATTATTAATTTTATGTACCTCCAGTAAATCTATAAGACATCCCAGATAGGGGGAAAAACAAATTTGTTAGAATATCTTTGGTCTTCGGGATGCGTGTTAGCAGAAAAAAGGCTTTATAAAATTTTCAGTAGGCTGTCTGGGGGTTCTGTAACTTCTCCACTTTATTAGACAGGAGTTTGCTTACTTCAAAGTTTGAAGCATAAAATTGACAGGCCATATTGTCTTGCAGTTCATATATAATATCAATTTTGAACTTTGAATGTTTAATATATCCACACTTAAGCAGTGGAAAAAAGGAGAAAGATTCATTGAGATGTACTGGCTCTGTTTCTCCGCAAAAGCTTAACCTTGTTTTAGAATCCAGCTCTTAAAAATCAAGCAATTTTTTGTTGACTTCAAGAAAACCATATTTCTACTCAATGGTTCTTTCATTGAACTTCCACTCTCATCTGTTTCTTCTTAAGTATATAATAATGTTTGATTTCAGGTCTTGTCTCGGATGCATTCCATTTGACATTTGGCTGTGGCCTCTTGACATTTTCATTGTTTGCAATGGCTGCTTCACGGCTAAAGCCTGATTCTGTATACACATATGGGTGAGATTCTTAAGGGTGATATGCAAAATTTATGCAATGGCTCCGTAATTGAATGCCTTTCAACTGTTTAAGCTTGCCAAAAAATTAATCTGTTCCACAATAACTAGTCACTTCCTTTCTCCATGAATCAATCGCGTGAATCTTGTGTACATACACCCTTTTCCTAGCTTCTATATACTTGGGCAATTTTTAGTTCTTTTCCTACGGTAAAGGAGGCATTGAACATTTGAACTTGTAACTCTGTGCGTTTTAAAGCTGAATAAATTGGTTATAACACATACTTAATTTATGTATTATTCGTCAGGTACAAAAGGCTAGAGGTTTTGTCTGCATTTACCAATGCTGTAAGTATTTTACATGTATCGGTAATTATTGACTACTAAATTCCTTTGTTTCCGCCATGGGGAATGGTTGGGCCAGTAAAATAAGTGAAAAAAACTATTAGTCTAAAAAATTCAGAATTGATTATCATATTATAAATTTCTCCTGTCCAACTGTTCTTTCCCCCCTTTTATTTGTTTTCTGGTTTTACACAATATTTGTTAAATCAACACCCCCGCCTCGGGGGGGGGGGACCACAGATCTCATCACTTTCTTGTGCTCTCTGATGCATATTCGGCTAACACTGCAATAATACATTTGTGCTGCTTGTTTAGACAGCTGTTTCTGCTGTTTATGTCATTCTCCTTAGCTGTGGAAGCACTTCACACCTTCATTCAAGATGAATCTGAGCACAAGTAAGTTGATGTTCTCATGGCATAGTGGTCTATTACCAAATCGTGCTGCATTTTATGTATACATCTAAAGTGTTAGGTATGATTTGGTAGTGTTGTAATATTCAACCAGAAGAAGGTTCTGGGAGTGGCGGCTGTCTTTTTTAGGAATAAAACAGAATGGCCCTATGACTTTGAGGATTATCAAAATATTATATCACTAAAGAACCTTATACTGGATCTGCATTGCCACACTGGTGGCTATTTCTTCTCTCCATCCTCTCTCATATTCCAGTCAGAAAGCCCATATTTTTCTTGCAAAAATGAATAAAAACATAATGCATTCCTTGACTGTGATACCTGAATAAGTTTAAAGTTATCTTTCTGCAGTTTTCTGTAATTGGGAGTTGGGTACACCCATTGCTACTAAAGATCAGTCCTTTGTTGTTTTTAGATTTGTAGGGTTCTTTGGGATTTGAAGTTATTGGGGTCTGAAGCACTTAATGTTTGGAGCAAGGTTCTGAAAATCAGACCAGTCGAACCAACTGGGAAAACCGGAACCGGTCAAAAATCCAGTCAGGTTATAGTCTAGAAATCGGACGATTAAAAGCTGGTAAAAAAATCTGGTTAAACCACGAAATCGGTGAACTGTTTCCTGTTTTTGCGGGTTTTCCCTAGTCAACTTTTCCATTAGCTTTTCAGAAAACCTCAAGAAAGATGCTTAAACAAACATCCCTCGACGCCAGAGGCCCAGTTACTCTCTACTTTAGTTGAATATATATACCCCCAGGCCCATTTTATTTATAAGCCTGTATATTGCCTTCACAGTTAGGCATGGTTTTGAAAATCGTTCGAGGCGTCCGCCTTGAGGAGCGCCTTCAATCGAGACGCATGCCCAGGGATTCAAGGCCCATTTGGACGTTCTTTTTTTAGGAGGCGTGCGCCTCTGTCAAGAGAGCAGCACGCCTTGAGGCGTGCCTCTGTTGCTCGGACATGGCTATGGGAGAAGAAGAAGAAGCACTAGAGAGCAAGAAGAACTGGAGAACAAGAAGAAGATGAGAAACCTAGTGTGAAGAAGACCTGCTGTGGTGGCTGCTGTGCAGAAGATGAAACCCCAAGAACGAACTGCTATGGTGGTTGCTGTGAAGAAAGATGAAACCTCAAGAACGAACCCTAAGTTGCGCTAATGAAGAAGACTTTAATTGGGCTGGGCTCAGACTTTAATATATTAAGTTGGGTTAAGACTTTAATTGGGTTGGGATTTTTTAAAAGAAACTTAATATTTTTTATTAAGTTGGACTAAGACTTTAATTGAGCTGGAATTTTTAAATAAAAGGCCCATTAAACAATCCAAATCTTTATTTAAAACAATTGTTTAATACTCTAATTATTAACATTACTTAAAAACCATAGAACCCTACCTAAAAACAAAATCTTAGAACCCAAACTTAAAAACAAACAAAATTTATAATGGGTCATCTATTTCAATTGCAAATAAGTCCTCAATGCTTTATTTGGTTGTCAAACACTCTTTTATATTACTTTTATTTATTAATTAGTCTGCAACTTCTGGAAATTTGCAATTCTGGGCCTCATCTTCTGCAAAAAAAAAAAAAAAAAGCTTACGCCTCGAACCCGCCTTGAGGCTTACGCCTCGCCTCAGGGAGAAAAACCACCTCGGTTCCCGTTTAAGTTTTTCAAAACCATGCATTTAGATATCGATCTGGGATTGTCTGGCGATTTAATGGCTGAAATTTTGGTGCTTTTGAATACGGAACCCGATGTGGGATTGGACGCGTGGCTTGAATCCATTTCATATATTTTCATATATATTCTATTGATTATTCCACAAAAGTCATTTTGTATTAAGTTTCTTCTTTTTCTTTGACATAATTAAATTATGTGTTTGATTCTGATTTTCTCTAAAGTCAGAATTGGAATGTTGACCGTTGGAGAATTACAGTGAATTGTAGCAGCCTTCATTGAATGTGAAATGGGTCCCATGTGTGCCAGAGGCTTTGACATTGTTCCGTTTTTACCATTTTTTTCTATTTCTTTCCAGGTTTATGTCACAATTCACTAGGGTCAATTTTGACAATTAATATATGCACCATTCAAAAAAGTTAATGGTGACAAATATTGTCACCCAATTCCCTGCCATTTATGCAGGCCGTGGAACTCACATCAATGACCAACGGTAGGATTTTTAATTTTGATTTTCACCAAAATCAGAATCAAACAGACGCTTAGTTTTTAACATGGGTTAAGTACCTACCAGATATGTGATAGCTCACAATTATATTATAAGCTTATTTTTGTTTGTATTTACTTAGATTTTGTTGTATGAGACTATTAATCACTTGTAAACACTTTCGGTTGTTGTGTTTTGTTATTTGTTTGTACTAAATTTATGATTTGAAATTTGAACATCTTATGTTATCAAGAATTTGTGAAATTGTTAGGATTTTTTAATATATATTTGTTGAGTCCATTTTAGCTATGAGCTAATATTAAAAGTAGAAAATATAAAAAATTCATGTGAAGCTATGATTTTTTTACCATGTATATGTTGGAAAATTAACAAAATAGCTAATTTTTTACAATTTTACTAATCTAACATTTATTTTTAAATTTTTTTAATTAAAAACTGTTAACCCAGTTCGACGTGTCGACCCCTTGAACCGTTGCCTTTTCTAGTTCACTGACCGGTTTGGTTTTCTGAATATTGGTTCGGAGAATGAGAGCTTCAGATTGAGAAGTTATTGGATATTCTTGTCTTTAAGTGTTAGAATTTCTAGAACATTAATAGAGTGGTTGTTTTGTTAAATTATGGATTATTTTTCCTTTTTGTTTAGGTTATAACGTTGAAATTATGTTCTTATGACAATTAACATGAATGAAGCCTAGAGGTGGTGTTTGCATGATGTGCAGTGCTGCTTTTGGTAGCCCTTCTTTCTTCTTTTATTTATTTATTTATTAATTATTATTACTATTTATTTTTTTTGGGGGTAGAAATTCAGAACGGTCATCTTAACCTCATTTTGGGTGGACTTCATCGTGTGAGGAAAGTGTTTCCTCTCTTGCCATTCTAGCTACATGAGGATATATAATGGTAATTCAAAAAATTATAAAGGAGGAAAAAAAATGGAATAATGATAGATAAAATGAGGAAGGAAATAGTTAACTTTCCTGGTGATCATTAGACTGGAAGCTGGAGCAATAATTCCACTGAATCACATATTATTTATTTGTTCCTTGCTCTTTTGTTTCTATTAGTTAATCTGTATGCTAAATGATGGTATTCTTCTACCCAATTTTTAGGCATTACCTGATCGTCTCAGCAGTCACGAATTTGTTTGTAAATCTCGTCGGTGTTTTGTTCTTCAGAAGCTATGCTCGAATTAGTCTTGGTAAGATCATCTAATCTTTCTCATTCTTTTTTTCTTTTTTGCTTTTATAATGGTATGTAACCTTGAGTTGATAAATTGCCAGTTTGTGATTCCTCTGACTTGCATTTAGTTGCTGTCACAGGGAGAAGTAATTGAAATTTGATTACTATTTTTTTTAGGCATACTCTAGAAGAAGTCGTTAACTTCAATCACCCACAAGCCAATAAATATGGCTTCACATAATTGATGTTCTTTCCTGTGTTACGACCTGGGTTGAAAGTTTATTTCAACTTCACCTGAACTTTTTGTGAAAAAAGGTGGTACTATTATTACGAATCAGTTTTCATCAGTGGCGTTCCTGCTGTATGCTCTCACATCAACATTTCTACAAATTGAATGATACCTGTACGTGAAGATTACAAAGTAAGAAGTGGATACACAGGGTTTTAAAAAGCGTAAATGGGAACTAAGGCGTTTTTTATCCATGAGGCGAGGCGTAAGCCTCAACATAAGCCAAAAAAGTAGAAAAAGTCATTAAAATGCAATCTAAACTCATAACTAATTATAAGCAACGTTCAAACTTAACAATATAATATTTCAAAGTGCAGAAACATAGCCTATAAGAAAAAACAAAAATACAAAGAAAACAATATGTTGTTTAAGCTAGAGCAGCAAGCTTATCTTGAAGTATGTCTTTGATGCATATGAATTTTTTTTTTTCTTTTTTTAATTGTCAATTAGCTACTTCTAGCATAAATAATTAAATTTTTTGTGTTTTCTAAGCTCATGCTTAAACTAAAAGTAAATAAGTTTGAAAAACGAAGGAGAAGGACCTTGCGCTTAGAAATGTTGAGGTGGTCTCACGAGGCGTATGCCTCAAAAAATTTGCCTCACAATCAGTGCCCTGAGGGTTTATTTGACCGAGGCGGTCCGAGGCAGGCCTTGAGGGTGTTGTGGGACTTCCAACTGAAGTTTGTATGTACCATTGTTTACCCCCTTTGTTCCAACCGGTGCATCTATGCTATCTTGGGTGACGATGTCTTAATTTGCTGTTCTTTCTTTTCCATTCCTAATATGATATATGTAAATAAAAAGTTCGTTTAGGAGAGATTTTTGTTAGAAAATTTAACATTTTACTCTCTTTATTTTTGTATTTTTTTGGAGAATTATGGTTGAAAATGAAGGAAAAGTTATTGGATTGTGCTACAAAATATTCTTTTTAAATAATCCCATGGTTGGAAATGAGTTTGGTAGGGAAACAGGGGAATCTCTTGCACACAAGAATGGTGGAAGCTGGAAATTGCTGTTGCTTGTGTAAAAAGCCTTTTTAACCCCATTCTTTACATGCTTTGTTGTGCATAATGGTAACCTTTAATTTGACATATGATTTAATTTTGCAATACCTCTTCCTTCTTAGACCTGGAAACATGGTCATTTATTTTATAATGTAGTCTGTGACATAGCTTCTGTATCTTAGTGAGGGGATTTGCCTTTGTTTTCTATTTCTGAGTTTTTAACGTGCACCTAGTCTTGGCTGGTCATAAAATAAAATATGTAATTTCTGGACCTCTGTAGGTTTGAAAATTCTTAAATGGAGCCAACTCAGATCAGTGTTCACCTGTGTTTGTTGACAGCTATTGTCAAGATGACATGTAATGCTTGCTCTGGACTTTGACATTTCAATTTGTATCTAGAGTTTTGTCGTGTGCCTTTGTGTCTGTCTATCATCTTTTTGTTCCTCCCCCTTTTTTTGGGCGCAGATTCTTATTCTATTTATTATATCCTTGCAGTTTATGGAAAGGCCGAAGATATGAACTATCACTCAGTTTGCCTGCATGTTCTAGCTGATTCCATTCGCAGGTATGAGATGAATCATTTATGGCTGAATATGTGCATGTAAAATATAAATGTTAAAGAATATTTGTGTTCATAAACCTGAAGTCATATATCATTTGTTTCTCAGTGCAGGTTTGATCCTCGCGTCCTGGTTGCTGAGCCTTGGGTAATTTCATGCCTTAGATTGAAGATATAATTCCAGAAAGGGTTTTATGCTTGATAGCATGATGTTGTGACAGTCATGTATTTTCTTTCCTGCAGGGTTAACAATGCCGAAGTCTTGTGTTTGGGTCTAGTTTCAGTCACAGTTTTTATGCTTGTCATACCGCTCTTTAAAGGCACTGGTGGTATCTTGCTCCAGATGTTACCTCCCAGCATTTCTTCGTCAGCCTTGAACAAATGTTGGAGACAGGTCAGATTCTGTCATCCACCGTACAATTCTTGTATTTTGTGAACACGTATGAAGTAATTAATTTTTTACATGTAGATCATACTAATTTTTATACAAATGATAGGAAATTTTATGGATAACTTGTGATTTGACAAAAATATTGGTCTCTCTCTCTCTCTCTTGGGTGGTTTTTTTTTTTTTTTTTTTTTTTTTTGGGGGGGGGGGGGGGGGGGG
>CAVNYN010273078.1:0-40455 GCA_963692815.1 Nyctanthes arbor-tristis | reverse complement strand
GTGCAACTCTCTCGTTGGCTTTCCAGAGAGCTCATCAGCCATCGACATTACTATCTAACACACACCTTGCATCACCGCCAACCAATACCGTGTGTAAATACAACCGCTAGAAGTAACACACATCCTTTATCATGGCACCTAGCGACACACCATGATGATGTACCACATACTTCATAGCACATCTCCACCGCCCTCACACCAAGAGAGTCAGATAGATCTAAATCCGAACAGTAGCCGAACCTGCTCCACCTGAACAATATTTTCTCACTTGGCCAGCTAGTCTACAACACCAACTAGTTGCAACAACCACCAGTCCCCAGACGATCTCATTGAGAATTTTTGTATATGCACCAACTCTCAAAGAACTAAACAATTTTTTCATGTGCAATAAATTTGAAGAACCCCTTGCCAGATCCGCCTCTCCAAATTGACGCAATAGTTCCTTCACAGCAAATATTCTATGAATATTTATAAGAACATTCCTGACTACATGGAGACACATCCTGCTTCCAGTCTTCAAATATAAATCTTCCCAATCACTATCGCTCATACTGGCTCCAGCAACTTTGTTAGACCAAGGAGAAAGTTTTCCTTTGAAAGCTTTAAATTGCCCAATCAAAATCAAGAAATTTCAGACTTGTTCTACCCACAAGTCAAACTTGATTATCACAACTTCGTAATTTGCCATATCTTTCCTCTTCCACCTTGAACAAAATCTGACACTCTGATACCACTGTTGGGAATTAAGGTAGATTCCCCAACACCAAATACTATATGACAACGATCTTAACTTTATTGGGATGATCTGAAGAGCTTCGAAAGGATCTGCTGATTAATTTGGGCATTCCTTGGGTTATTCTAGGAATCTAGATCACTTAGAAAGAACTTCTGTTAAACGAATCAAATGAGGTAACCTTAGAATAGCTTATGTATTATTGTTGTTTGTATTATTAAGGGTTTGGCGATGCTTTTCATCTTTGTTGTGAAATTCTGCGTTTGAGAAAGCTGGTAGTTGATGCAAATATCCAGTTTCGGCTCGGAAATGTTGATGCATTCCAATTGGCGGATGGGTTGCACAATATTTATTCCTAGAAATTGATGAATTCATTCTTCTTACTTTGAAATTTTACCACTTATTTTCTCTTTTCAATTTGAAAAATTCAGTTAGAAATTCTGTTTAAAGCTTCTTTTTTTGAATTCGTCTGTGTTCTCTAGGGTTTAAGTCATCTAATTTCAAGAGTTTAATTCATTTATTTGGAATCATTGCTTTAGGCTTCAAGGAAAAAAACTGCATATATTTCTAAATTTGTTGAGTAAATTATCATTGTTATTAAAATTTACTTGTAAAAGCCAAACATTGGGGAGGCTATATGTGGAGTAGATATTTATGGTAGCAGATTTGATATATCCATAGTTATATTATAATATATAAATTCCTAATTATATGTATGAGAAAATTTCCACTTTGTTGTACAACATTTAAAGCAAAAGATACCATCGGATGACACATTTTTCATTTTCCAAATTTGCCTTCCTATTCTATTCATTTTGGCTGCTATTTGGCATTTCTCTCATCCCCTTAGTGTTCCTTTCTGATATCTCTTCACAATCATTAGAACCCATATATAAGGTGAATTTTGTGGTGCAGTATTTATAGCACAAGGTACTCCAAGTCGACTTTGAATTCCCAAATTGCCTCTCCTTTGACCACAGTCCATTCTCATCGTATTCTTCTCTTTCTAGATTTAGAATCATTCAAAGCAAAAAACCGTAGGGTACGCTGTGGCAATGAAATTCTAATCAACCGTCCTTCGCGCCAGGTTGAAACCTAAATAGTGGACTTTGATTCTAACTTGCAGTACCCTCACCGTCCCAATTTCTGCCAAATTCCGTAAGCTGAGATTTTTTTTTTTTTAAATTTTAGGCAGCATAATGAAAGCTCATATTGTTGGTTCAAATTCAAAGAATTAGATACAATATTCAGTGAGTATCTTCCCTTTTTTTGTCTTTTCTTTGTGTTATTTATTTTGGTTTTGGTGTTTGTATTTTTTTCCTTTTTCGGAAGCATTAATTTGTAGGAATTGAGTCTTTTTTATGTTGTAATTTTCACATAACTGCTTTGATTTAAACAAGATTGTTACACCCATGAACTATGAATTACTAATAAAAGTAGACAAACATGTAAGAAAAACTTTAGTGTTCCCCTCTCTTTTTTTTCGGGAGGAAAATCAATTTTTAATCAGTGAAAGTTAGGGAAAAAATAATGCTTTTGAAATTAAACACATATAGTTCTTTCAACCTCAACCCAAGTGCAAAAATTTCTATTTGTATAGGGTTCTTTTTTTTTTTTTAAATTAAAGTGTTTTGTTGAATGATATACACAACTTATTAGTCTCTAAGAATAAAGTATGTACAGAAAAGGAAACAGTAGAATTAGAGATAACTATGAGCAAAATATTAAAATTTCAATATTTTGGTGAATAGGTATTTTGAACTGATATTAGCAGAAATGTTGATTTAGCGATTGGGAATTCACATAAACAAATTGCGGATTGTGATAGTGAACAGTTGCGCATACGTATGTTGTAGCTAGAAATAGAAAATGGTCAGTATGGATTTAGAAAGTACTCTGGTATAAAGTATTATGTGTTACTATACAGACGCTTTTTAGCTTAAAACTACTCGAATAAAGAGACATGTAGAAATTTATTTTTGACACTGAAGTTCTTAACAATATGGGATCGTTTGCAAAATATCAAAGAAGTGTTGAGCTTGTTCATGTATTGTTAGACCATGGAGGTCTTATGTGTGCTTCAACTAATAGATATGGCTAACATTTGTATCATGTCTTTTGTTTGTGCAAGTTAATTTTGGAGTGACAATTTGTTGTATATGGCATTCTCAAATTCCATGCTACGCTTATCTAAATGTATTTTCTGTTGTTTGCCAATTAAATTTTTATTTATCACCAATATATGTGCAACACACGTACACTATGTTTGGCAACTATTTTTAATTGGAAGAATTTATAGGCTTTGTTTGGTAATCATTTATAAATGGATGGATTTATAAATATATTTAAATTTCAAATTTTATATAGGTGTCGAGATTTAATTGTGCCATGTAGAGGTAATGATTAAAATGATATAAGAGTTCAAGTCAAATTAAATATGTGGTTAAATATGGTGTTGTCATGTGTCTAAAAGTTAAAATTTAAATTAGTTGATAAATTTAAGGTATTTATAAATGGTTACGAAATATAGTGATAAATGAATTTAAAATTTAAATTTTATATAAGTGTTGATAAATAATAATGATTTTTAATTGGCAACCAAACAAAGCATAACACTAGTCTTTACCCTACGACTAGCCGCGCGTGCAATGGTCGTCAAAAAATCTGCCAGCTTTCCCAAACTGTCCCTGAAATATGGCTATTGTTCCAAGAATGCCCCAAGACACGCGCTTGCAGCTCATTTGGAATGTTCTGAAGCTCTCTCCGCTGCAACCTCCGCCTCCTCTTCCTATTCAGATCGGACCGAATGATTTCCCAAAGTTGAGATAACGATCGAACTTAGAAGCCGTACATCTTCTGATCTCAGGCCCGTTTTGCATACCTCGAATTTCGAAACAGTATTCTGCATTCTTTTCGATCTATTTTTTTTGAAGGATAAGACCAATTGCTGAGGGCTCAATCTGGAGATTTGCAGGTCAGATTCGATCTAAGTTTATTTTTCTGTGAGTTTTCGGTCAAATTTCAATTTCCTTTCGCTGTTGTGTTGTTTTTTGCTCGTGGTTTGGAATTCTCTCTTAATTTCTGTTTTCATTTGTGCTATTTCTGCTCTTTTTGGTTTGTTGGTGTTGAAAACGTCAAGAACCCGTCGTATATGGCGTTTTTAGTATGTCGATATAGTTTTAATTTTATGTTTTCTCTTATACGTCCTTTTTTCTTTTTTCTTTTTAATTTCTATTGCAAGTATTTCTCATAATGAATTTTGTGTTTGCAGATGTATAACCTCTGGTCGTTTGAAGATTTTATCGAGCTGGCCTTAACTTTTTGGTAGTTCTTTTTCCTTTTTCATTCTATTTGTTGATTTATAATAAATTTGGATACATTGAAAACTTTTCAGATTTTATTTTTATTTTTATTTTATTTTTTTTTAAAGATGCAAATAGTTCCTCTGAACGATTGAATACATAGATGGCAAAATACGGCCTGTTGAGGATTAGCTTAATTTAAGAGTAACAACTTTCAAGTATTGTTCAATTAAACCACTTAGCAACAGAGAAAAGGAAAAGACATTGAAAACATAGAACATTTAAGGAATGGCACAAAATTCTCACTCAATTTCTGTTTTCATTTGTGTTATTTCTGCTCTTTTTGGTTTGCTGGTGTTGAAAACGTCAGGAACCCTCCGTATATGGCGTTTTTAGTATGTCGAGAAAGCTTTAATTTTATGTTTTCTCTTTTACATCCCTTTTTCTTTTTTCTTTTTAATTTCTATTGCGAGTATTTCTCATAATGAACATTGTGTTTGCAGATGTGTAACCTCTGGTCAGTTGGAGATCTTATCTAGCTGGCCTTAATTTTTGGTAGTTCTTTTTCCTTTTTCATTCTATTTGTTGATTTATAATAAATTTGCATACATTGATAACTTTTCAGATTATTTTTTTATTATTAGTTTTTTTTATTTTTTATTTTTTTTAAAGATGCAAATAGTTCCTCTGAACGATTAAATACGTATATGGAAAAATACGGTCTTTTGAGGATTAAGTTAATTTTAAGAGTAACAACTTTCAAGTATTGTTCAATTAAACCGCTTAGCAGGAGAGAAAAAGAAAGGATATTGAAAACATAGAACATATAAGGAATGTGGCACAAAATTCGATACTGGATCCTTAAGAGGTGTGGCTCTCCTCAGCTGCAGCTTAAAAGTTCTCATCACCAACAAGGTCAGGCACATCATCATCATCTTCTTGTGCTGTATTAGCACTAGCACCAGGTGCCTGCTTCTGATACTGCTCTGCCAATTTCTTCAAGTTCTCCAGGTTATCAGGACCCAATTGATGAACGATTTGGGGAAGAATGTCTTGCAATTTCTTGGTTTGAGGAGTGCCACTAAGTACCCAGGTGTTGGCCGCAATAGTTGCTTGAACCTTAGGATTAGTGAACTGGATCATTACATCCTCCTTGAAAATATTGACTTCCTCCATTGCAGGAATTGCATTAACCCCGATTCTCTTCTATGTGCTCTGCAGTCTTATCATCTTTAGTAGTTGTCTTGTGAACAGCTTTCTTCTTTCTTCTCATGGTACCCTTCCCACCAGTTCGGACTGAACCAGCCATCTTCATTAGTTTCACTCAAGGTTTGGGTAATTAGGAATTGTATTGAAATCTCTTGAACATTATTTGCCTCTGTACACTCTTTATATATACAATTGAATGAATAGGACAGATTTGATAAAAAATTCCTAACGAATTGCCAAAGGGAAATTACAAGGAATCTGGGTATTGTGCTAGAAAACAAATTCTGGTGTACTGGTTGTCTTTTAATCTGTGGTACATATCTGTTCAATGAGTGAGAAAACTTGTTCGAGTCAAATAGCACTTTTAAGCATGAGAAACTTACAAAACGCCAAGGCAATTTAAGAACCGTGTTTTACAGCTCTTTCCTTTCTTCCTGTTCTTTCTTTTCCTTCTTCAGTTCTGGTTTTTCTGCATCCAATTCAATCTGTATTTCAACTGTTTCAGATTTATGTGTGTTGTAGATTTTTGGATCTTTAGTTGGTGGATTTGCCTTTAATTTGCCATTCTAATTTTAGAAGTTATTAGTGAAATTGTTGCGTGTCCCTTTTAATTGGTGAATCTGCTTTTCCTTGTATATGTTTGGACAAGTCTGTAAATTTTATTACTTTGCTTTGTAGATTTTTATTGGCTTATTTCGATTTAATATTTATTTTGCATTGTATTTTTTGAGTTTTTTCATTGGTCTAGCTATTTATTGATTTTTTATTATTAATGTGAAAACTTACTCAACAAAATTCATTTTTTTCACTTATGTTCATCTATTTTTAACTTTAATATATTTATATATTTATTTGAATTTCTTGATATTTGTGATTCAATATCTTTCCTATAATTGTATTATGTGAACGTTCATTTTTCCCCTTATTTCAGATTTCTTTCCATTATTCTTGGTTACTCCTTTTCCTTTTCTAGGTTACACTTGATTTCTGCTTTCATTTCTGTTATTTCTGCCCTTTTTATTTCTTCTTCTATGGTTTCTGGACTGGGTTGAACATTGATTGATTTTTTATATGCCCAATTCTTCTGGTGAATGAATCTTTTTTTACATAGATAATTTGATTGGTTATGTAAATGAGTTGCAAGGTCTAGATGATTCATGTGTTACAAAGGTGGTTAGTTGCAATATATATATTTATTAGAAATTGTTAATCTGATTTTAACTGATAACTATAATTAGAAACTATTTGACTCCACTGTACACATGCTAATCGGGAGAAGTTTTTTGGAGTTAACTGTTCATAGATTTGGTGTTTGGGTTCACTTAGGGTAAGGTTTCTTGCTTCTCTCTCTTTTTTCTTTATTTATTTATTTTTTGGGGATTTTTTTTTTGTGGGGGGGGGGGAGGGTGTGGAATCGAGCTATAAATTGTTCTATTTGTTGATTGGTTGAAATTAATAATTTTATATAGTTTTGAATGGCTCCGTTTATTGGTTATAGCGGGTCTAAATCATATCTATGGTTAGTGAAAACATGTGTGAGGTTTTTGCCATTGTGTATTTCCCCTTTTTCCTTTTAGTTGATCAAAACTATATCTAGGGGAAGCCAAAAAGATCTTGTTTTGTTGAAACAATTAAACCTAAGGTTCCGTTTTATTTAGCATTATATATCTTGACACATCTGATTTTGTGTTCTAATTTTTTTTCTCATTTGGGGAATTTAGAGATTTTTACTAACGTATGGTGTTGCTTTTTCTACATAAGAGTTAAAGAAACTATAGTTTTCCCGTGCGTTTCCATTCACTCTATGCACTATGGATTCATCTCTGTAAGTTTTTCTGGGTGAGCATCCGTCTAGATCATTTAATTTTTAATCTATTCCCTTTTAGAGCTAACAGTTTCTGGTTTTTAAGTTTCATTTAGTACCTGGAAGCAAGTTTAACACAAGAAGTGCACCAAAAGGTCACTAGAGGATATGTAGTTTTGTGCTTTCCTTTTATATACTCGGAGAAAAATGCCATGTACGTTCACATTCATGTACATCGGCCCTCATTCCATTTAGTGCTTGTTTGATTCTCTTTATTCTTTCTCATTATAATCTCACCTACCACTGATTTGACAACTGGTCAACTATCATCATACATTTCAAACTTCAATTAAATCTCCACCACTCATTTCAACTCATTATAATTTCTATTTATAATTCCATTGTCATAATGAGAATCAAACAAGCACTTAATTGATACAGTAACATTAATTATTGGAAAGAAGTGAAAAACTAAAATATTGATAACATTGTTATGTATATTGAATAATAAGATTTCCCTTTTTTAAGTTATCTAACATTGCCTATGACTCAGTAGTCCTTGGGACTAAAATGGAATGGTAAGATGGTCTTCACGTACTTATGGAATATGATTCCTTTGTACATCAATGTGCAAATGTAGGAACACTTAGTAGATTTAAGAATTTACCTATAAGATATTTGTGTGCTTGTGATTTATATGATTTGATTTAATTTTATACTTTGCTATTAAATCTTATGTACTTGGTTCTTTAAACTTTCAAGGTTATTCTTTGCTATGATTCTTGATGAGCGATCTCTATGATTGTCGTGTTATTTAGGCTGATTCTATTAGTTGCAATTTGGGCTAAATTGCCTTATATCTTAGACTAATTTGCGTTCTGTTTCATACTGTGTTTTTGATTTGTCTTATTCTAATAGGATTAGAATAATAATATCATGACATTTGCTATCTTGGGTGGGAGCCTAATAAGTCACACACAAAGGTAAGAGTTGATGATTTGGAATGGACATTGTCCCAGTGAGACATTGTTGGAATTGATGTCTAAGGTTCAATTAGTTGTTTAATAAGGCTAAATTAATTAATAAGATGAATTAATTGGACCGCTTAGTTGTATGCCTATGGAAGCCCAAATACGATTAGGGTTTTACACCCTCCAATTATAAATAGGCGTCTTGTGTTTAGGGTTTGATTTAGAGACAATGGGGAAAATTCATATGACGAATTCTACGCGATGTGATCGTGGATATTCTATCGATTTCTTGTTAGCACATGAAGTTGACAGATCCCTAAACATATTCATATAAATCCGCTTTGAATTGTTCTATGTTGTAGAGTTCCAAATCCATTCTTGCTGTGTGGATTACCATTAGAGGCTGGACAATTAGATAGTTGTGGTGACGAGCATTGCTCCAACGGTTAATTAGGAATTCCAATTTACGGCATTCATCAAAGAGATAATTTTCTATCACGAACTCTTTTGAAGTACAAGGTCGATCTTAAACATAGGAATTTCTATCAACTAGACTCGATACGAGTCTCTGGTCTAAATAAATAGTACTATTCTCTCAATATAATTAAGATGAAATTGTGATTAGCCATTCATTGTTTGGCATCCAAAATATAAAACCAGGATTATTTAAAATTGTTTGCAATCTTAATAACAGAAAGAGGATATTGACATTCCAAAAAGTTTATGTACGTAGGTATATTATATCCTCGTTATATTTGACCTGTTAATTAGATACTAATAATCCACAAATTTCCATGGTACATATATCTATAGTTGGTGGTTATTAGTATAAATACCTGTTCTCATAAACAAAAGTTGTCAACTTCGACTAGGAATTTCCGTTGCATTCAAAGGCAAAATCGCTAGTGCCTCAATTTCCTTTTGCATCCTCGTGCTTTCTTGGTTTTCAGGTAGAATTGCTGAGTTCCCTTTTAAATCATCTACATTATCATGCATATTCACCACTTGGCGTGTGCCCTATGTATATTTTACGCGCCGCTACCCATAAATTTTGACGGTCAAACAAATTTTGACACTTCTCTGTCTCAATTAGTAGTTTCAGTTTCATTCATAAATATAGATTTTGGCATCAACTAAGGTAATGCATATAATGTTTTTCAGTTTGGAATATGGTGAAAGTGATCGGTGAAAGTGAGCCACCTCTAATTCCACCAAAGATGAGGCAGGTCTATAGGTGCACCGCAGCGTTGGTGCCTTGCGGTTCACTTTATAATCCTGAGTCCTGTAAAAGACAGTGTAACACTTGGTTCAATGATATGCACCCACAAGGATTTTGTGCGTCAGTATTTATGTATCCAAACAATCTTTGTATATGTTTTTATGATTGCTTGCCATAAGTAAAATGGGATCCCAAGTTATGAATCAAAGTTGAAATTAATGATTTATCTATTCAAATCTAATGTTTTTGTCTCACTTGTTACAGATATATGTTACTTAAAATCGATCTTCAATCATACAATACAATAAGATAATAATACAATTTTGACTCACTAATACACAAATAGTATCGAATTGATAGATGCAAAGCTTTTTATATTGTTAGAGTTTGATGATCTGAATTTTGTTTTAGTCCAATAGAGAAGCTTGTGGTGTAACAAATTTGAAGAAGCAAAAGAATCTGAAGAAGAATTGAGGTTGATAAGTATTCCCGTCTCTTAGAAAAAGGTGCTTCATTTAGTCCTTGAGCTCTTAATGGTTCTCCAATCAATAAGTATTTTCATCTAGGACCTCAATTTTTTATCAGTCATCAAGTCGTATTTGTCAAATTTGTTATGTCTCCTTTTTCTTTTTTTTTTTTTGTAACTCATCTCTAGATGTATATACATATTATACAAGAAGGAAGAAAATTATACTAGTAAGTTAACATATGCAAATGCAGGTGGGGAACGTGGGTGACGGCCAGGAAGGAAAGAGGAAAATTAGACATGACTAAAAGAAGAAAATCTATTTGAGTGATAAATGTCCTCTAAATCTTAGTGCATTACATTTAAATTGCACTAAAGGGTCTTCGTCTTCACCTTTAATACTTTATATAGTGTTAACATAATAATAAATAATAATAACAATAATAATAATAATTCGGATCCCTTATATACTGATTCCACGTACTACAAAATTGTCATGGTTTTGTGGTTGCGGTTAGAGTGTGTGCGTTGAATTGTCAAAAAAAAAAAAAAAAACAATAATAATAATATATGCCCACCTAGCAAGTCCTATACACGCAGACATATTCTGTACTTTTTCTTTTTTTTTTTTGTTGGTGGGGGGCGGGGAATATATATATATATATATATATTATGTACTTATTCAGTAGCACTTGTCAGGAAATCCAAAAAGCGAACTGATGTTCTGGGTTCGTGTTCTTGTCTCAATTCTGAACGGGCTGATTATTTAATCCGGAAAGTCTCAGATGATGAAATAAAGGCTGTCATCTTCAGCATAGATGAGGATAAATCCCCATGGCCCGATGGATATACATCTTGTCTCTTTAAAAGAATTAGAATTCTCACTCATGCATTACACAAAGAGAACAACAATGATAAGAAATTTTAACCGTAATACACACTTAATCTCCATCACACATACATTAGAAGTGAACAAAAAAGAAAACTGAAATGGGCGATAATTTAAATGTCTAATATACACAATTTAATATCCTTCAAAAATATAGAACCTTACGCAGTCTAAAATATTATCCTCAGTTCTTTTTCCATTAATTTTCTCATATTAGTTATTATGTAACCCAAATTATTTTTTAGTTTCCAAAATAGCATACTTTATAACAATAGACTTAATTAAACCTTGCAACTCGTACTAAGAATAGAATGGGTCAAATGACATATAACCTATAAGACATATATCTCAATAGCACTTGAGCTATTAACTTGCTAAAAAATTAAACTAAAATAAATGAATAGTATCTATAAATATGTTTGAGCTCAAATAAAATTTCAAACACAAAGATTCATATACTTACATACCATACCAAAAAATCATGATACATATATACATTTAAATTTAATACTTTCACACAATTGATTTTATTGTACCAAAAACCCCTTACTAAGGAATATGTAATAAGAAATCCTCTCACAGAAAAATTGCAAATATGGTTATAGCGTTTACTCTTATGTAGTTACAATTATCATTAATTGTTTGCACCATTAGAATTCCAAGCTGGTGATCTTTCACCCTTGCTATCCATCTCAATTATACAATGCTCATTCCCATCACAATAGAGACTTGAGGCAAAAACATATTTGTACAGGCTGAAAATAAAATTCTCAATTAATTTCATGTTCGATTTAATAGATAACGGATCTCTAATTCAAAATATTTGGTTAAAGAAACCACCGTGAATTGGGGATCGGATATGGATTAATAAGGAGAAAAGTGAATATCATTTAATAAATTAATGTACCAAATAAAAAAAACATAAGATAAAAATAAAAATACATAAAAGGAATTAAATGGTGTCACCATAAATCTTACAGAGCCAGATATCTTATACAGCCAAAAAATGAGCGGGAAAGTCACCATTCTCTTATTATATATATAGATTATATATATATATATAAATGTGGCACTTGGTGGGAGAACATGTCTGTAAAGCAATTAAGGAATTCTTCATTTCTTCTTCCCTGCTTAAACAGATTAATCATACAGTCATAGCCTTAATTCCCAAAACTACTCATGCTTATTTGGGGATTTTAGACCTATTGCTTGTTGCAGTGTTATTTATAAGGCTATGTCGAAGATCATTGCTAAAAGAATGGCTCCCCCCTTCTACCTTCTCTTATTGATAACGCTCAATCTGCATTTGTTGAAGGGAGAAGCATGATTGAGAATATTCATTTGGCGCAGGAGATGTTGAGAAAGTATAATAGAAAACATATCTCACCAAGATGCACAATTAAAGTGGACCTGAGAAAGGCATATGATTCAGTTAACTGGGATTTCTTATTTGCAGTCTTGAAGGAGTTGAAGTTCCTTGAAATCTTTGTGAAATGGATCATGCTATGTGTGACTTCTCCCACATATTGTATTGCTATTAATAGTACTATCCATGGATTCTTCAAAGGAAAGCAAGGCCTCAGGCAAGGAGATCCACTATCTCCTTTCTTCTTTGTCATTTGCTTGGAATATCTCTCTAGAGCTCTAAAGATTGCCACCAATAATTCTGATTTCAACTTTCATCCCGAGTGCAGTAAGGAGAAAATCACTCATTTGGCATTTGCAGATGACCTTATGCTCTTTGCAAGAGGGGCAACCCTTTGGGAAAGATTATCATGAACTGTCTTATTGATTTTGGATCCAATATCTGGCCTCTGTATTAATATGCTGAAATCTAACATTTTAACACTGGTTTAAGGGGATATGAGCTTGACGAAATCTTGCATTTGACTCAAATACCCCAAGGATCTATGCCCTTTAGATACTTGGATATCCCACTTGAGGCTGGAAGATTGAAATCCAATTACTATACTCCATTTGTTGATAGGATCTCAATGTACATCGATGCTTGGAAAAAATCCTCTTTATCTTATGCAGGGCGAGCTGAATTAATCCACTATGTTCTTCTAGGTGTGGATAGTTTTTCGCTGTTGATTCTTCCTATTCCAGCCATGGTTATGGATAAAGTCATTCGCCTATGCCGTAACTTTCTATCGAATTCTAAGAAGACCTTGTTACTTGTAACTTTCGACCAAGAGGCTCTAATCTTTGCTAGAAAGCAGTTGTGTGGAGTTCATATGTCACTCGTAAGCATGCTTTTATACTGTGGTTGGGTGCAAAGTCAAAGCTACTAACAAAGGATCGACTTTCCTACTTCGAAATTGACCGGCAATCCACAATCTGCCGAAAAGGGACAGATTGAATCGGTGGACCATCTTTTCTTTTAATGTGAAATCTCAGCTGTCATTTGGGGGTACATTCGGAATTGGCTAGCAATCAGGTCAATGTCTTCAATTAGAAGTGCTTTCAAATGGATAAAGGAAGAAGCAAGAGGAACTTCATGGCAATGTAAGGCTAAAAGGATAGCATTGGCAAGCATTGTCTACCACATTTGATGGCTCGGAATCGACAGATTTTTGAAGGCATATTACCTAAGGCTGGAGAAATTATCTTGAAGAATAAAACACATATATACAGGGTTATGTTTACGACGTTGTATCCATATGTTCTAGTCAACTTTGAGTCTATAGCAATGGGCCTTTAGCTTTTGTCTATATTAGATGTCTATATTTTGAATGATTATATGTTTGGGTATGCCCAGAGAAAAAGTGTATATAACGTTCTTTAATCTATATGTTTACATTTACAGATTCAAAAAAAAAAAAAAAAAAAAAAGAGGAAAGGAGAACTGATGGCTATCCAATCTTTGAGCGTTTTCATCTTTGGCCTCACGATCATGTCATAAGGTATGTGAAGTGAATATATTTCTGCAGAACTTGGTATGTCTTTCGTAAGTATTAATCGATTACTCGACACACATATATATAATCAAGAAAAGTTACACAAAATTAATTAAGTTGACATGAGCAAATGAACCTGACCTTTTAATTTATAAGAATTTGCAGTTGCATCTAAAGGCAAATAGATATATAGATATAGTAGTAGATACTAAATTCCTCCTGCGTCCTCGTCGATGACCTTCTAATTTTCTTCTGATTTCTCCTTTATTCCATCTATCTTATAAACTATACATTGATGACTTTTCTTTGATTTTTACCTGCTACAACCTATCGATTTTGACAGTCAAGAATTTTAGCATCCGTGTGAGTAATGTGATTGCAATTGTGCATGCCATGTTGATATACGCAACCATGTGTATGTATATATCTACGTGTCCTGCATACGTTAATTTATGTATAAGCCACATCGCTAATATTTCTCGAATTTTCCTATCACCATCAATATAATTAATTTCACTATTAACATTTTAATGTAGTAGTAATGAATTCAACTCTTAGCTGGATTTGATTCACGTTCCTATTTCAATTACGATTTTACATATTGTTGTTAATTTTTTTATTATTACTAGTTAAACTACTAGTGCGTTGCACGGGTAGAAAAACTTATTAAAATATATTATTAGATAGTTAAATATAAATCTGTAATATATACACCCTTGTAGAAAATATAAAAACACAAGTATACTTTAATTGAATCAATAAGCTCAATAGACTTAGTAATTGTAAAGTTCAAGATCGTTTAAAAAATAACATACGTTCTTACCTAAAATCCTTCGTACATATATTATACAATAATGGAAAAATACTTGTTACCCACCTCATTTTAAAAAATCATAATAAAACTAACAAATTCAAATAAAAAATGTAAAATGCATTAAAAAATTCAAATAATATTAAACTCATGAATTCACTCGGTAGAGATGGTGAATTAATGAATTGTGATGGATGAGAGTTTGTTTTAGAATTGACATTTCAGATTTAGTTTTTTAATTTTATTAGTAAAAAAATTAACAAATGAAACAAATGACAAAATGATTAAGGTATAGTTGTTAAACCCAATGGTCATGGGTTCAAATTTTCTTTGACTTCTTCCACAAAAATTTTTGTTAAGAGGAAGAGGAACAGTTATCGCAAAATTTACCAAATAAAAAAGGCAGAAAAATCGCGGTATAAAAGGTACCGAGACTTAAGTGGATTAACTAATATAATAATATATAAAAGATATAGATTTTACTCTAAGATTGCTAATTAGGATTTTTATTTACTTTATTCTTAATACGATTAGGACTTATCCTTATTCCTCAAGTAGTAATTAAGCAGGATTAGAATTTTATGAGTAAGGCATTCTTATATTATTAGTTTTAATAAGTTGGAAGTTCTTTTCCAAAATCTCTCGGAGGTTTTAAAACAAAATCTCCTAGAGGTTTTAAAAGAAAACTTCTCATTCTGTGTGGCATGTGTGAATGCACGTCACATATATTTAATGGTGCATCTGTACACATCACACGAGATGAGAGGTTTTGTAAGTTTTTAAAAATTTTCCATCAAATGAAATAAACATCGAGAATGTTTTTCTTTCTTTCTCTCCTTCTCTCTCTCTCTCTCTTGAAAAAAAAGAGGCTTTTGATTCAATAATCAGCTAAAAAACTCCCTCCTCACCCATTGTGAGATAAAGAAGGGAATACAGTCAGTCCAAAAAGTGTCAATACTCCAAGTACAAGCATGGGAGGCCAGATTGTGGGCTACCCCATTCCTATCGATAGGAACATTACAGCACGTACCACATCCATTCCCGGTCAATAAGCTCCGCACCTTCTTCAATAAGCAACGCCACAGGTGCAGCTGGTTTTTCTTTATTTAGAGCATCGATAACGTTAAGCGCATCCGTTTCCACCCGTGCTAGCTCCTACCCCTTGTCACCCACGAACCCTAAACCTATCTTAAGAGCCAAAGCCTCGGCCATGGTTGAGTCCATAACCCCTTGTCGCCGGCAAACAAAGGTGCCATGGATCACACTATCCTCATCTCGGACCGCCCCTCCAAAACACATCTACCCATCAACACATTTGATCGCTGCATCCGTGGAAAGGATCAGTCAATGCATTCATCCCGCCCCATTCCTCCAACTCGAACCATGCCACTATTCCCTCCATGGATGAGTTTCTCAAACAAGTTAACCCGCTACCAATTGAAGAGTAATGCTACATCTCCATATTAGTTTAACAACTAGTTTATCAGTTTATAATTTTTAACCCTAAAATATCTAAAACTCAACTTATTTAATTAAATACTTTAATTAATAGCTTTGCCCTTCTTGTTTATACACAATCGGTAAACTAAGTGGTAAACTAATATGGAAGTTTATCATTACTCTTTTTGTACTTTGTTGAACAATTCTCAATGTTATAATTACGAGAGCCGCAACGTCCCAATGCTGTGATGCACCTTTGGATCAAATTCTTCTTTGCCAGAATTAGAGGTGGCTCAGCTTTGCCGATCACTTTTACCATATTCCAAGCTGCAGTATTGGTCATGACATGGAACAATATTATGTAAGGAATATGACATAGCCAAAATGTGAAAAGAATGAATATTGAAAATAATTTGTTGGTTCAATGAATATCTGAATCGTAATGGCGTTTAATTATTCGTGGATTCACTGGAATAATAGAAAAACATTTGGAGACGAGGCTTATGAATCTGAGCTTCCATTTGTTTGTCCAGTGTAATTGGGTGATGAGGCTATGGAAAGGGCTTGGTGGGTAGGAGTGGATGAAAGGGGCCTGCGGTGTATGGAGAAGGCCTGAGATTTGGGGAGTTCTTGTGGAGCTTGAGATCGGCAACTTCTACAAGGCAAGGGTTTTTTAAATTTTGTGCATGGTAGTTTGGAAGACAAGGGACCAAGTGCTCCATGAAGGGAGGGATACCATGGTCAAGTACGCATGCGATTACACCATTATTCAACTGGAAAGTAATGCTACATCTTCGATCTTATTAGTTTACTAATTAGTTTATCAGTTTACAATTTTAACTACAAAATATCTAAAGCTCAAATTATTTAAATACTTTAATTGACAGCTTTACTATTCTTGTTAATAGTAGTAGTATTATTTTTGATGAACGTCCACTAAATAATTCCGAATAATGCTATTGAATAAGTGTAATTAAAGTAAATGTTCCCATGTGATGATTTTAATTGGATTTATCGTTTAATTAATGCGATAAAAATGATCATCACCGTCGATAAATAATACCATTCTTTAGTTAAAATAGAAATTGTTTTGTGAACATGCGCGCGCACACAAACAGATATATATATATATATGCAAAAATTCTAGGGAACATGAATTTGTGATATGAATAAGTGAAATTAGATGTTGTACGATTTCATTGGATAATGAAAAAGTATTTATATAATCATCATCTTATGAAATTGTGCCATATAAGTATGTCATTTTTCCATATCTCCATAGAATTTCCTCATATATATATATAAATATATATATAGAGTGAAAAATAGCTTCTTCCTTTTTTTTTTTAAGGGAAAAAAAAATAAGGTGAGGAGTGTAGGAATTAGGATGAGGAGAACATGTTGAAATGGAAGAGAATTATGAAGGAAGGACAATCATATCTTTTTCTTTTTCTTTTTTCTTTTTTGTTGGGGCAGGGGGGGCCGCAGTGGGGGAGATTAGAAAAGCCTTCCTTCGAACGGCAACTAATTAAACTAAGCAAGCCCTATATACAAATATTTTATACATTCATCAGCATGCACCTCTAAAGGAAACCAAAAGGTAAATCGATGGCTATCCAATCCACAGATCATCTCATCTTTAGCCTCATTTTGTCTTCAGGTATCAAGTCAATATGTGTCGAATTTTGTATGTTTTTCGTAACTCATATACAGGGTACTCTACATATAAACGAGAAAAACTACAAAAGTAGATACGTATAATTAATGCAAATGGCAATGTGCGGACATTATTGTGATGGCTCCAAAAGAGAATATATGTTTCATGTGCATACATATATACACACACATGTATATCTATTGTTAAAAATCTTACCTTGTAGAAATCTTTCAAGTAAACAAAAATTTTAGAGATACAAAAATTCGTCGAGTTCTAGGCTATATATATATAAACACACACTCGTATCTTTGACAGTGTAGTCTCACAAGCATGTATGACATTGTTCTGTATGACCGATCGATAATACGCAGCTTGGAATATGGTAAAAGTGATCGGGGAAGCTAAGCAACCACTAATTCCACTAAAGACGAGTCTGATCTATAGGTGCACCGCAGCATTCGGACCTTGCGGCACACGTTATAACGTCGAGACTTGCTCAAGAGCATGTGATAATTACTTCAGCGGCCTAAATCCAATCGGATATATTGTACATCAAATCTATGTATCCAGGGTATCTTTGTATATGTTTCTACAATTGCTATTGATAGGAAAATTGGACATGAAAAAGGAAAAAGAATAAAGTTAAAAAATCTTATTTACGTTTGCGACCAAAGTCCACTAAATAAATACTATTTCCGTCCCATAAAGATGGTCCAATTTTCCATTTTTCCATTTTCATCTGTCTCAAAATATAATCCGCTTTTCTATTAAAAAAGTAGTTGGAATATTAATTTTCGTTTATACTCCAATTTAATGTGGATTGTAATCCTTATAATAAGATTACTTAAAGTAGAATTTTTAATAAATGAAAGGGTATTAGGAGATGATATTAAATTTTATATTTCCAACCCTATTAATTCCACTTTTCTTAGTTTGCACTTTTCTTAGAGCATCTTCAATGTATAGTCAATGTCGAATGTCATGGCTCAAAATTCAACATGAGAGAGATACACACAAAAAAATTGATGGGTCACATATATTTCCTATTTTCTTTTTCTTTTAATCACTTTAATCTCTTTTACCCCACTTTTTCTTTACTTTTTCTTCATCGTGTGAAGTGCAATGTCATATATCTACATTCTTCTTCACCATGTCAACTATGATTTTATTATTATTTTTGAATTTATCTCCATTTCTCTCCTCTTTTTTGAATTTCCCTATATTTTTCTTCACTTTTCTCTCTCTTTCCACTTAATTTCTCTCTATCTCTCTCATGTAGAACTTTGAGCAATGACATTTGGCCTCGACTATACATTGGAGATGCTCTAAATGTGATATTTATTGTGTCATTAATTATGGTCAAATAATTTAATCCTCCACCAAAATTAATTGCTCGCCGTTGCAACCAAAACTATTACTAACACGAAGTATGTGATTGCAATTAATTATGCAATATGTAGCTGGAAAAATGGCAGCAGATGTGTGCTCAAATTGCACCAATAAGAGGTTGGTCGTTCACGCAGGTGGAGCTCTCCTATCAGCGGCTTGGTCGGTCTCACGCCAAGGGATATGCACTCGGGCTGTCCTTGTTAGAGCTTGGTCGGTCGTGCACTTTTGGCATGCTAGGTCGCGCGGCTTTGGCTGCGCTCGTAGTGCTTAGTTGTTCTTCATACTTGTTCATTGTGGCATTTTTATAAGGCGAGGATGGGCCAAGACTTGGGCTTCTCAGAGTTTGTTATTGAGGAAAAGTCAACGACCAAGGTGGAGTAGGAATGTGCTTCTAGAGTTGGGATGCGCCTAGAGTTTGTCTTTAAGGGGGTTTCGACCACTTGACCGTCTAATAAAGAATGGTATCACTAGTTCCGCGAACAAAAGCTCAGCCAAGTTGTTTTATGACCCGATGTTGGTCTTGCCACCTGATAATGCTGGTCTTTCAACCTGATAAGGTTGGATTATTTTTACGATCTGATAAGGTTGGTTTTGTTACCTCAACCTGATAAGGTTGGTTACTCTCATGACCTAATAAAGTCGGTTTTGTTCCTTCAACCTGATAAGGTTGGTAGCTGTTACAACTTGATAAAGGCAGTTTTGTTCCCTCAACCTGATAAGGTTCGTCTTGCAACTTGATAAGGTAGGTTGTTTAGTCTTACGACCTGATAAGGTCGGCCTAATTGTTGTTGCAACCTGATAAGGTTGGTGCTAGTTTTGCAACCTGAAAAGATTGGTCTTGCACCTTGATAATGTTGATGTTGATTTTGCAACCGGATAAGGTTGGTTAGCTGGTCTTACGACCTTATTAGGCCAGCTTGATTATTTTTACGACCTGATAAGGTCGGTTTTGTTCCTTCAACCTGGTAAGGTCGGTTGCTCTTATGACCTGATAAGGTAGGTCGGGGTAGGAGGGTTCCCTTCTTGTGAGGATGCAACTTCAACGTGTTCGTCCGGGTGTAAGGGGTTCTCATATGGTACATCTTGGGGGATATCGGATCCTCAGGCAGTCCGATATGAAAGTTGACATTCAAGTTAGATTGGTCCCTTGGCGAGTTCTTCATGAGATGGCTTCTCTTTCGGAATTTCCACGGACGGCGCCAATTGAAGCCTGCTCAAATTGCATTAATAAGAGGTTGGTTGTTCGCATGGGCAAAATGCTCCTATCAGTTGCTCGGTCAGACTTACGCTGAGGGATATGCGCGCAGGCTACCCTTATTAGAGCTTGACCGGTCGTGCACTTTAGATGTGCTAGGTCGCGTGCCAGAGGTCAGTTAGTTGCGCGCCTTTAGTTGCACTCGTAGTGTTTGGTTGTTCTTCATACTCGTTCATTGTGGCGTTTTTATAATGCGAGGATGGGCCAAGACTTGGGCTTTTCAAAGTCTGTTATGGAATAAGAGTTAACGACCGGGGTGGAGTAGGAATGTGCTTATGGAGTTGGGATGCACCTCAAAGTTTGTCTTTAAGAGGGTTTCAACCACCCGACCGCCTAATAAGGGGTGGTATCAATAGCTTAGAGTCAAAGAGGATAAGCCACCACTATTTCCGCCAACTTTGAGCAAAGAGTTGTTCATTTAGTTGAGCTCTTGCGAGTTCAGTGAGCGCTATATATTACTCCGTCGATCCCATAAAATAGTCTCAATAATATTTTGTTAATATCAATGCATGCATTGGAATTAACAAATTAAATAAGAGCTAATAAAGTTGAATAACAATTAAATGAAGGGGCATATTAGGAAAAATATTTATAAATTTCATTTTCCAAAGAACGTTAATTGGATATTCTTAAGCTATGTGAAAATGATATGAGACTATTTTTATGGGAAAGAATGGGTAATAAAGAACATTGAGACTAGAAATTAGTTATAATATATTCCAATAATAATGTTGAGATTTGTATGCGGGATTAAATTTGATTTGACCATATTAAAGCATAAAACTAAATTTAATTCTTATAATCTTATATTTTTGAAGTATAATTACAATCTGCATCATGATGTTACAAGTACATATAAATATAACACATCGCACAAATCAACAATACAAACTCTTATACAGAAGACTAAAAGAAATTAATAATACAAACTCCTACACAGGAAACAACAAACTACATATAAAATGTAGATAAACCCTCACATAAGGGAATCGAACATTGGACCTCTACGTCCTAAGATCTCAAACTTAGCCCCTAACTAAAAAGGCTAAGGCCTCATTGATTATAATCTTATTTATTTATTTATTTATTTATTTATTTATTTACGTGATTACTATTGTATAATATTGCACTCCAAATATGTCACGTCCTAACAAGAGCATGTACATGTTTTGACTAGATGGAAAAATCAGTAAGATATCTTTTCATATTGTTATCATTCAAAAACTTTCCCATGTCTAGACGGACGTGATAATCATTAATTAATACAAGCACAATAAATCCTATATTTTTAGTCCCTCATGGTCAAATTGATATTAATTATTAACATTATCTTGAAAAATTGAAAGTCAGTTTTCTTCTTTAACAAGAAATGGGAAAAGAATCATCCAAAATAATTGAGTATAGAAAACCATTCTTATTGTGAAATTCACATTGTCTCTAACACGTAATATTTATGATACAATCATTTGAACAATCACATAGAGTTTCATGCAATAAACTTAAAGTCAGAAAGAAAATTCATTATTCATTGACTGGTTATGATGGAGTCTTCAGCTCAGCGGAACAAGAAGGGAAAACGATAAATACATAACTAAATTTCAAATGATCATGCTAAGCTCCACAGAAAACTATTCTATTCATATATTCTAAAACTTTCAATTTGAAGTGTTTTATAAACAAATGTCATATATATAATTAGTTACACGTAAAACAATACAATAATTTGAAATTATTTTATACTAGCTATAACGTGTACAAACTTCTTGGTCATCTCTAGTGGGCACATGTGGCCTTAAGTCTCAAAAATCAATAATTATATTTTATCAAAATCGAACGGTAGAAAACGAATGATTCTCATTGCTACAAGTCAAAGCTTCTATAATTGATCAATTTGTCACTCCATCCATATTCAAATGACCATTAAACCCTTTAGACAACATATTTAGTCAAAATCTATATTAATATTTAGCATCAAAAAGATGAAAAATGAAAAGGACATCTAAAGTCTAGGTTGGAATTTTTTGGGGCGGTTGACCTAATTCACTTGGCCACTTAGATACCATCGAACTTTTGATAATTTCTCTAATTTTATGTCGAGTAGCGCCAGTGGATCTTAAGAGGGTAAGCATGAGCTACAGCAAAAACTTGTCACTAGAAAGCGAAAACAAAAGTGTTTTATTTTTCTGTAATAGTCAACCTAGAATTTTCTTTTTATTATAATCCTTGGTAGAAATTCTAGATGCGTAATTGGCATATATCTTCTCTTTTTGGAATCTCACTTCTAAGAATCAAAACTACTTAGATTTTTAATAATAAAATTGATTAATTTAGCTTAGTTTCTTTTTTTTGCACCCGCCAAACAAAAAAAGAGAAACTCAATATATATGGTATAGTAAAATGAGCCTCCGCTAGTTGAATATTTACATCTGTAAATATAAGTGATGATATGTTATGCATCGTTATGTTAGCCAGTAGTTCATTTGACTGAACATATCATTTTATATCACATGCATATATTTAGCACGATGAATCAATGCTAACATTAGTCAATTATTTTATATATAGCCCACAATAATTCAGTTGGAAATTGGATAATACGATCATTTCATAGGATTCTTATCTGTACCACTAATTACTAACGTCGACCCCATTAACAACCCCCCGCCCCACCCTGCCCCTCCAACAAATAACACCAACTACCTTCATACTGAAAAAAACTCAATTCAACTATCCTCCCCTGCTAATTCTACAGTTACTTGTTCATCAATGAGGATTCATTACCCCGCTGCCGCCCCCTTCCTGCTAGTCATGGCAGTGCTTGCCACCAGCCACCTTTCTAACGGCCGTGAAATCCACAGATTAGCCAGTGAATCCTTCGAGCAAAAATCATCCACCAATAAGTTAAACTCTCAATTTTCATGGTACTTTTCATCTCCTAATAGTGAAGAGGGTGACCAAGTTTATCAAGTATCCCATCATACCACACCTGGCGGACCAAACCCTTTGCACAACTGATTGAGCAGTGCTTACTTTAAATCCGGATGGGGCGGCTCAAGCAATTTGGATGCTCGACTGCCTGACCTGTTCTGTTCGATGTTTGAGCCAGGTCTAACTTGATCGATCATATAGGTGTCTATGTGTTCGAAGCGCACAGGATTTTTTGCAGAAAATGAAATTAGATTCAAAATTCTTATCTGGGAAATTTCCATAATACCGTCCAAGACTGTTGATTGGCTTCAATAGTTTTTGTTTGTGTATTTATTTAATGTAATTATTATGTGATTATTATAGATATATGTCTATTATTCTAGCTCAAGAAAGTATGTTTAGTGATCCAGTATTAGGATTGTATGTATTGAAGTTTGTATGTCATAAGTCATTCGACAATTTTTCTATTACAAGAAGCTGCCTTCCTTGATCGCACCAAAGAAAGAAATAAATTCTCTCTCAAATATGACGAGGATAATTTTGCTTGTACTGTTTTCTTAAGTATGAGATATTCAAGTATTTCAAATCCACATTGCAAATATCATAGATCCCTCAAAAATAGCACTTATATGTGGACTAGCTAGATTCAATAGCCTAAGATGAAGGAATTTAACTGCATTTTTTTTTCCATAGATACTCTCTAGTAATGTACAATTCACCCTACTAGACAAGCAGCAATTTGTGGCAACATCAAGAACATGAGGGCTTGAGGTGATCAAAAAGCACAGGAAGATGAACATTGGTAAGTTTGCTTCTCTTGCTGAGTTCACCTTTCTTCTTCGCCTTTGGCTTAGGAGTGAAGACGTGTGCCTATGCCCTTCTCTTTGAACTATTTGCAGCATGGTTTCATGCTGTTCTTCTGAAGATCGTCTTTGATTTCATGCATTAAACATGGCAGTTGAATCTCAAAGAATCTTCGTTTCAAATCATCATCGACTCTGATAACTGCTTTGGGATTCATTTGCGTAAGCTATTTCCTGTGTGAGTCCAAGTTCGACAACAGCCAAATTTATCCTAAAGCTTTTAAAGTCTGCCAAAATCAATTAATCCACACATGGAAAGAGTGAGATAATTGGATCAGGTTTGGCTCAGCTTAAGCTTAATATGAGTAATGACTACTTTGAACTGTTGCAGAGGTGTTATGATAATTAGATGAAGTACCCTCTTACTTTTAGTTTCGGAAAGAAAATTCGCTTGCTTTAAACCTTAAAGTTTAAATTTCTCTGCACCGATTCCATGTCAAAAAGAAGAAAAAGTGGTTTAGCAATCAGATGAACCTGCATATCATCCATGACGGTAGGGTACGAATATTTGAGATCAACAACATCAATTCCGTCGGTGGCCTTTGCTCGTATGAAAACAAGAAGTTCATTTATATCTTTCACATCACGTGTGTGCTGCAAACAGAATAACAGATAGTTCAAAAAGTAGAGTCAGAGGAATCTGGCAGAATATACTAGAAACCAAATTATATATCAACTTGATAGATATCTTGAAAATTGAACTCCTAAATAGAATCTCAAGCAGCAAATTTTCTCAATATTGGTCATATTCTCACTCAGCTGCTACCAGATGAGCATTCCCATGAGTTCACTGGTTTCATTGGATATGGTGTGGTTTGGATTTGATTACCATATAAGAGAAACAACTCCCATCATAGCGAACTTTTGGGTTTTTCTTCAAACTGAAGAAAGACATTCTTGTTTGCATATTTATCAACATGGCAATATTGCACCTTTTATTTCATCAGCTGTTAAGGATTTCCTTGTCTATAGGCATGAAATTTTAACCAATCAGGGGGAAACTAAATTCTATTGAGAAAACTCATATGCAACTTAATCAATATTACCCAGATCGATCTCATGGCACTACATTCCACACTTCATTTTATCTGGGAGTTTAGTTTGAATTGAGCAATAATGACTTGAATTCAAGTCTATTTTTATCTGGCTGCATATTCAAAAGCACATAAATTTCTTCATAGAAGATTTTGAAAGACAAGTTCAGGTGTGGGCATCTTATAGAAGAAATATACACGTACACTTGAGCAAAGTGTGTGGCGGGGTTGGGGAATGTTTATCGTATGTGATGCAAATAAAATCATGGAAAACAGAATACATCGGCCTGTACCTCATGCAGAAAATCTATAACACGTTTGATTTGAGCCCCCAACAAGAGCTGTTCTTATGTTATTTGTATGTTGAAGTTGTTTTTTGCTATCTGAGAATTTAACAGCAGAAGTAGAAGTCTTTGGATGACCCCAAGATGGTGCAGTAAAGGTTTTGGAGTGCAGAGAGAAGACTTTGGGAGATCCTTCTTTAGTTGCATTGCCATCTGAAGACAACCAGTGTCACTTAAATGCCAAAACATGTTTGCTAAATACTAAAGAAACTGAACCATTACTTTTACATAATCTAGGACTCTATAAAAATCTCCTAGATTAAGGATTAAAGAAGAGATAAAAACTATCAAACATGTTAAGCAAACTGTGAAAAATATCAAAGTTACATTAACATTAGCATTTGAGTTTAAAGATGTTATAAATATACTTTAACTGCAAGCTCTTTGCGTTGGGGCATTAGTACTTGTGAGTCACATGCTATGGCCGGCAAACGTTCTAAAAGAGATATTATATATATATATATATATATATGTATTTGCATCTGAAATAAAATAGCTACAAAGAAATTTAAATCAAAATTTGATTTTTCTTTAAGATAGAAGGGCTCATGCTTGCTAGTTCAAACAAAATTCATCAATGCATCATAAAGAATATAAAAGCCTCTGCCTTCTGCCCATAGGCACAACACTTCCCCTGCCCTTTCAAGAAGGGAAGAAGCAAAATTTAGAAAATGAACAAGTCTCTTTACATCATAATTATAGAAGTCCTTTTCAAGAAATTGTTTCTCGCATCAACGTAGGCTACACTCCTCGACAATTAATCAATTCAACTAGGAGAAACAGCAGAAAGCAGGTCTCCCTGTTAGTTATTCTTGCAGTTCCCAACAGATCATAATTGGAAACAAATTATTTGAGGATGCATATGGTAGAGTGCATGCAGCCCCCTAAAGATCAGAACTCCTAAGAGATGGTAGAAGCCCAGAAGAAATGAAATTAACTCGAGATCAATCCTAAAGCCATCACTCACAAAATTCTTCAAATAAACAGAAAGTTTAAGAAAGAAACTCCCAATTCTTTACCTTCATTTATTTAGTTGTCTTCTATCAAAATATATTCTTTTAAGGGAATCCTTCATTCTCTATGAAAAATACATGATCTTTTGAGCAATGCTGTACAAATCAAAGCACATATATGTTCCGAATCATTCAGCTAGTTTCCAACCTAATTCAGATTTTTCCTGGAACACTCCAGCTACCAGCGAAATATTCAGAATTTAAATAAGTCTACATAATTAAATTATGTAGTAGAGAAAACCTTCCTTAAACTGCCTGATATGTAACTATTCCTATTTTGTTTTTAAAAGTCTATATTTAAATACTCGTTATAACCTAGTTCAGTTTATAATGATTGTTATATTGCTTTTCAAAGTTTATACATACGTGGCAAGATTTAATTAGAATTTTTTTTTTTTTAAATTTCTCCTCAAATCAATCTCAAACTTGTCCTAAAGTTTTTGTAGTCAAAACACAAAATTGACTTCCCTCTGTTTGATTCTTAAATATTGAGACTCACAAATCTGAACCAACGCATAATGTTATTACAACGTCAACAATACATCAACCGTTAAAAGATGCATCTTTTTTCATATCAACATTTTTCGCACTTGATTTTGTAAAGCATTACATTCTTGCTGCTTTTATTCTCGTGAGATGAGAAGAGAAGTTGTTCTTTTTTATTGCCCCCGTTGGCACGTTACAGGGGAATTCTGGAGCTAGTTCTGGACAAATAGAGTGCGAAAAGAAAAAGGAAAAAGGGAATTCAAGACTAAACAGGAAGAATCATTAATTCACCCGGGTCTTGCCAAGAATACAAATTACAGATGATGAAGAAAGGTCGGGGTAATCAAACTGATAAATCTTATGAACTTGATAACTGATTAATTATTTTTGACAAATAATTTATTCGGAAATAAATCTGAGCGATTTTTTTAGTTTTGTGAGTTCAATTGGCTTGGGAGTAATAATAGCTGAATTTGATAATAACGAGTGAGAAAAAATAGAATCTTGGTCGTGATTTCGATATATCAATATGCGATTATTTGTATAAGGAAAGCCACATTAGGAAAAAGGGTTTCTCAATCATTATACGTATGTTAAAAAAATTAGGGATTTCTGGTCGTGGAAAGTTTTGAACTTTGTGTTAGGATGTAATTAAATTCGGTATGCTTGTCATTGAATTATAAAAGGTTAAAACGAATCTGAATGCTGAAGAATGGAGATTGAATGTATGTGTGTATATGTGTTTTGGGGTTGGAAGGGTGGAAGACTCCGATCAAATAAAATACTTCCCATTTATTTTTACTTCGGGGTTAGCCGGGGACATATATATAATCTTGCAGTTATACTTCCCATTTATTTTTATTTCGGGGTTATCCGTGGAAATAAACATAATCTTGCAGTTCCAGTGTTGTAATATAGGATCACAATTTTAAATCTTGGACCGTTGAAAGTTTTGATTCTTTTGGTCTCAACTCCAGAGCTCCAGGACGTCACATCCGCACATCCTGTGTGAACAATGCCTGTATGGATAGAAGACATAAACAACTGTGGGGCCTTAAAGTATAGCCACGGTGCTTGGCCTTGTAGTTGTCATTGGGGACTTACAACGTCCAACTGTTTTCACGCATGCGTTGACAAATTTAATGCTATTTTTCTTATCATCAGTTTGATTCCACAACATTAGAAACAAATTTTAGATTCAGATTTCACAGGATGCATCCACCTGAATTTATTTACCACGGAGGAAAAATTTGTTACCGGGAGGTGCATCTAATTTGACTTTTGCATTGCATTGTTTAAAATTTTGCAGACTTCATTTGTATCATTATTTTCTAGAACTTATTAATTAGACATAAAGCATGGGGGCGTTATTTTTTTTCCCTACTTTCTGTTTTCCAAATATGCTATATTGCTTAAGGAAAGTGAATATTGATCAATTTATGTCTGCCTTAGTACTGCAACTGAGCTGGAGGTACAAATTTTTACTCAAAGGCAGACATCCTTTGTTTTGTTGAAACTTAAAACATGTCTTCGATAACTTGCCACGTGCAAAAGAGATTGAGGACAATAAGCTCTCTGATGAGTCTGAAGTTTAAACAATTACAATTATGTGTTGGGCTTAAAAAGAGTCTAGCTCATGTTGAATATCCAACTTAAATTCAAATTAAAAGTTGGAGGATGAGCGGTGCAATTTTGTTAATTGTTAATTAACCAATTCTAATTGTAAGGCAAATTGGTGGCTATAAATATTGGTTAATTGGCTGCTGAAATACACGGAAAAACAAACACACGAAAAAAGGCAGAGAAATAACACACAATATACGCATGGAATTTCACGCCAGAAACAAGGGATTTGGGAAGGAAAAGTCAGCCTATTTTATGGTTGCCGTTTGGAACGTTGTCTGCATTCCAGTTGGGTGTTCGTATTCTTCAAGTGGTGGTTTTATCCAAGTTAATTTTTGGAACGGGTTAAGTGATATCCTCATTCATCTCTTGTAGTTGATTATTGAATTTCATCTATTGTTATTAGATGAGTGATTGTGGTACCAAGAATAGTATTCTTGACGGTATTGAGTGATTGTGGTAGTGTGTGGTGACTTCTTGATTTAGGGTAAGAATCTTGAGAGGATAAATACTGTATTCCCATTATTATTTGGTGATAGTGGAGTTGTCGGTTTTCTCCGTCGATTTTCCCTTCTCATTGAGGGTTTTACGACGTTAAATAATTTCTGGTGTTCTTTAAGTTTCCGCACGTATATTATTGTTTGATATATTGATTGCCTATTTTAATCACACGGGTTTAGGGAAATTAATTAAATTCCCAACAGTGGTATCAGAGTCAGGTTGAATTGTGTGGATTAAAATGGATTACCCAGTTGGTAGTGCTATGATCAGGCTTGTCAATCATAATTGGGTGACATGGAAATCTAGGATGGAGGATATCCTTTATTGTGAGGATTTACATGATTCTATTAATGGTGATGATTATAAACCGGAAGATATGGAAGATATAGATTGACAGAAACTGCACAGGGAAACTATTGGGACGATACGATAGTGGGTGGATAATAGTGTTTTTCATCATGTGGCACAGGAAATAGATGCAAATAAATTGTGGACTAAATTGGAGTCCATGTTTGAGAAGAAAACTGTAGCAAGGAAGTCCTTTCTAATCAGAGACTTGGTCAACATGAAATATAAGGATAGAACGAGTGTGACAGAGCACTTGAATAATTTTCAGAATGTTGTGAATCAGCTGGTGACAATGGGAATGACTCTCGACGATGAATTGAAAGCATTACTGCTTTTGTGTTCTTTGCCTGACAGTTGGGAGATTTTTATTTTGACTATTAGTAATTATGCTTCAGATGGTGTGTTGTCTATGGATTCTGTGAAGAATAATATGCAAAATGAGGAAATCAAGAGGAATTTTTCAAGTTTGCATGTGGGTTCAGATAATACATTGACTCTTGTTTCAAATGATCACAGAGGAAGAAGCAAGAATAAAGGGCAAAAGGCGTCACAGCAAGTCTAGAGGTAGGTCAAAGTCAAAAGATAAGAAGATTTGTTATCATTGTGGCAAAGATGGTCATTATAAAAGAAATTGTAGGATTTGGTTGAGAGAGCAGAATGAGGGTAATAATCAAAAGAAAGAGGATGGAAATACTGTAGGTGTGATGACTAGTGATGTACTCTATTACGGAGTGGGTCAATTCCTGCATGTGACATCCCAAATTTTATAGACGAAAAGTCAAAGGTGATATTAGTCAAGTCATGATCAAAATTAAATTATTTGGGTCAAATCTAAGTTGTCAAAGGATTTAAGTAAAAGAATTAAAAGTTGAAGGATTTATGAGTGAATAAGATTTTCTCAATTACCAACTTACACAACTTATATTTGTTGAGAGACCAAGTGTACAAATTTTATATATATATATATATATATATATGTGATTGTCTTGGAAATTGAAAACACACAAACACACAGTAGTAGTGGCACGCGAATCCGAAAGAAAATGGAAGAAAATAGAAAAAAAAGAAAAGAAAAGAATGAAAAATGGAGGAAAAATTGTGGGTTTTGCTTCTTTTTGGCATGATTTAACACATGGGTTTTTGATTTTCTTCCACAAATTCCTAGAGATAAGTCAAAAGATGATTTTTAGGGTTTATGTATTTTTCTATGGGTGTTGAATTTATGGCTTATTTTTATGATATGGGCTAAATAATTGGTGTTTATATTAAAAGAATGATAGATTTTAATTTTTAGCTACTATTATATATATAGTGTTGTGATTTTCATAATTCCTAGAAATGGAGAAATTGAGGATTTTATGTAATATAATAATTAGTGAAGTATGGATGAAATACTAATTGAATTAGATTTAAGATGAAATAATGTTATTAGGAAATATTAATTTGATGTTAACAGTGGTTTATTGATAAGGAGTATTGTAGTAATTAAAATGAGATAACATGTATATGAGGTGTTTGTGAAAATATCAAAGTAGCAAACTATTAAAAAATGGATATATGATGCTATTGAGAATTTTGGAATTTTATGTATTATGAATGAATAAAGAGTTTTATTGTTGTAGAAAATGAATAAGTGGCGATAAAACTTGACTACAATGGGATTTGGAGTTCTATGGGTATGTTGATTTTATTTAATATATATGAATATTATGTGTTGGAAACAAGATAAAAGAATAAGTTGGAAACAAAATCTATTTTGATTAATTAAATGATTGATATTATGTGAATCTTGATGACAAAATCTTATGGGAATTAAATTGATGTGGTTCATTTTATTTGGTAGAGAGTATTATTGGATATTTTATGATATGATGACATGATATATTTCAAGGATTATCGTGTAAATATGATTTGATATGTAAATACTAATAGGTGATGAGGATATGATATATTAATGAAATTTAGTGAACTCAAAAGAAAAGAAATGGTTTATGACAAAAAGGAAAATTATATGTTGATATATATGTTAAATTATTATGTTATAAGCGATTAAGAAAGTGAAGTAAAGGGGTGAAAATAAGATGGGACAGCATTTTGTTCAAAGAGAAAATGAGGAAATGTTGAAGAATTAGAAGGAAATGATAAGCTTGTAACTTTAAAGAGAGTTATATATTAATATAAGTATATGAAAAGGGATAAAGTTAAGAGAAGTGATGTAACTTGATAATATGTAAGAATTTGTTATAGTAATATTTAATGTCGAATGGAATTCTTATATTATGTTACAAGAAATGAGAAAGAAATTAAAGTCATTTACGAAAGGAGCTACATTTATACTTAGCTGGTGAGTGGAACTTTTCCTCTTCTTTCTTTGCAAGTGAAAATATATTATGCTTTGAGTTCACATAATGTTACAACTTTTTATGATGAACGTATTTTTATGATATTTCAACAGTTGATACTTCTTACAAAAGTTACATGGATTTTCTTTAGAAAAGTTATGTCGAGTTTTATGCAAACATGCTGTCATGATTTTTAGAGAAAATGTATGTGGTTTATGATACTTCACGATTTTTAGACAAATGTTTGATGGATACATGATTTATGACGTATGAAAACCCCTAAATTTGTATCCAATGTTATGATATGCCGCCTACGGGCGAAGGGGCCTATATGGCTCAAGCTGACCAAATGAAGGCGCCCAGGCGAAAGGGCTTATGTGCTAGCTATGGCTCAAGATGTTTAATTGTGCCGCCTAAGGCGAAGGGATCATAAGGTACCTATGACCCAAGCTGACCATCTACGCGCGTATGACTTGATATTATAATCATGATATGTGGATACTCTTAGGGGAAAACTTCTATGATTTTCCTGATACTTACATGTATGACAATGATTCTATAAATGTTTCGATGTGAGATGAATTCAAATTGATGAATTTTATGATGATTGTTAGAATGGAATGATGTTCATGATGTTTCCCAATATGTAATGGTTTTATAAATGTTAATGTTATGCTAAATTTATATTTAAAGTTATGAAATTTTCAAATGAGCTTGAACATGTTATTCAAGGTGTTGTAAAAGTCATATTTTGATTTTTCTAAAACATGTTTATTGATAAAACTCCACTCACTGGACTAGTTAGCTCATATGTTTTCAAAATGATTTTCCTTCCAGGTAAATTGTTATAGGGTTTGTCTTATTATGATTCATATACATGGACAAGCTAAGTTTATTAGCATGCATTGGGGTATCTACTGTGAGTTCAACTTAGTTTTAGTATATTTCTGCACAAGTGAAGTGTTATAAATAGAAAAGTTGTGACTTTTATGTTGTGTTGTGTTGGTAGGCTTGATCTATAACGTGATGTTACTTATAATGAGAAATTATTAGTTTGTAGGATGTTGCTGTGTTGGCGTTGGGAAAGTATTACATTGTGAAGTGTATTGGGTTGATATTAGGTACTATGCCGGTTAGTTTATTCATAAAATAGGGGAGATGCTGCCAAAATTTTTAGGAAATTTTGATAAGCCAACGAGCCTTAGCAGTGAATTTTAACCTCTAGTTAGAATTTATCGTCGGTGCACGTCACATTTCTAGTATATTAGAGATACTAGGGGTAAGGCGTATCACTGCATGTTGGAGACCCTCTTATTGAGTGGCATGTTGACAGTGGTGTCTCATACTATGTTTGCAGAAATATTGAGTTGTTTACTACATACAGAGCATGTGATTATGGCCAGTCAAATATGGCTAACTCTTCACATTTCAAAATCAAAGGGATCGGTGGTATTTACCTGGAGACAAATATGGGGTATATCCTAATTATGAAGGATGTAAGGCATATTCCTGACATGCGATTTAATCTGCTTGCAATAATTACACTCGACCGAATGGGGTATTTCAGTACTTGAGGTTTAATCTGCTTGCAATAATTACGCTCGACCGAATGGGGTATTTCAGTATTTTTGTTAATCAGAAGTGGAGGTTATCAAAAGGATCTATAGTAGTTTCCAGTGGAAAGCTTTGTTGCACGCAATATAAGACTTATACAAAGGCTTATAAGACTGAGATAAATGCAGTTGAAGAGCCTTCTCCTGATTTATGGCGTAGGAGACTTGGGCACATGAGTGAAAAAGGTCTGCAGGTTCTAGCTGTGAAGGCAGTTATTTCTTTAGCCAATGGTACGTCCCTAGACCAATGTGAACATTGTTTATTCGGTAAGTAAACTCGAGCTTCCTTTTCTAGCACGTTTAAAAGAAAAGAGAATATTTTAGATCTTGTGCATTTTGATGTGTGTTCTCCTGGTGAAGTAACATCTTTCGGTGGAAACAAATATTTTATTACATTTGTTGATGATACTTCTAGGAAATTATGGATCTATCTTTTGAAATCTAAAGATCAGGTACTTCAGTGCTTTAAGCAATTTCACACCATGGTGGAACGAGAAACAAAGAAGTGTTTGAAAAGCCTCAGAACATATAATGGTGGGGAATACACTTCACATGGATTCAGAGAGTATTGCTCAAATTTTGAGATTCGACATGAATTTACAGAAGTAGGGACTCCTCAGTATAATGGTGTGGCAGAAAGAATGAACCGTTCCATTCTTAACAGAGTCAGATGCATGTTGAAGATAGCTAAGCTTCCTAAGATATTTTGGGGTGAAGCAGTTTGGATTGCTTGCTATTTGATTAATAGATCTCCATCAGTTTCCTTGGATTCTGATATTCCAGAAAGACTTTGGACAGGTAGAGATGTTTTATACTCTCATCTGAGGGTGTTTGTGTATAAAGCCTTTATACACGTATCTAAGAAATAGAGATCGAAGCTTGATGATAGAACTACTCCTTGTGTTTTTCTTGACTATAGAGATGAGCAGTTTGGATACAAGTTTTGGGATCCAAAGAAAAGACAGCTTGTTAGAAGTAAAGATGCAGTGTTTTATAAAGATCAGATGATTGAGGACTTTAATAAAGTCGAGCAACCTAAGAAGATGACTTTAGTTGTTTCTAGTGTCATACCTGATAATTCTTCACCATCTCAGCCTAGCACTAGTAGTTAGGTAGCTCCTATTGATGATGAAACAATCGATGATAGTCTAGTTGATCAGACTAGTAATCAGGAGGAGCAGATTACTGATCAGGGGAAATAGACCCCTGTTGAAGAAGAAATTGGATAATCAAGAAGATCTGCAAGAGGGCGTATACCATCTACTAGGTATCCTGAGTCTGATTATATTTTGCTCACTCAGGATGGAGAACCAGAATGTTATTCAGAGGCTCAGGGTCATAAAGACAAATCCCACTAGATGAAAGCCATGGTAGATGAGATGGCTTCTTTGAAGAACAATGACACCAATGAGTTAGTAAATCTTCCTAAAAGTTAGAAGGCTTTGAGGAATAAATGGGTGTATAAAATCAAAAGGGACAGCAACGGTGACTTGTTGAAGTACAAGGCTCATTTGGTAGTGAAAGATTTTGGATAGAAATACGGTGTTGATTTTGATGAGATTTTCTCCCCTGTGGTGAAGATGACATCCATCAGAGTTGTTTTAGGTTTAGCAGCCAGCTTAGACTTGGAAATTGAACAGCTTGATGTGAAGACTGCCTTTTTTCATGGTGACTTGGAGGAAGAGACTTATATGGTACAGCCAGAAGAGTTTGAACAGAAGGGGAAAGAACACCTTGTATGCAAATTAAAAAAGAGTTTATATGGCCTAAAGCAAGCATCAAGATAGTGGTATAAAAAGTTTGATATTTTTATGATGAGTCAGGAATACACAAGAACTACTGCAGATTCTTGTGTTTACTTCAAATCTTTTCCAGATGATAAGTTCATTATTTTGCTACTTTATGTTGATGACATGCTTATAGTTGGTCAAGATACAGGATTGATACAGAAATTGAAGGATTTCTTGCACAAATCTTTTGATATGAAAGATTTGGAGTCAGTTAAACAGATTTTAGGCATGGAGATTGTTCGAGACAGAAAATATAAAAAGTTGTGGTTATCACAGAAACATTATATTGAGCGAATATTTGAAAGGTTCGGCATGAAATGGGCTAGGCCAGTTAGCTCACCCTTTGGAGCTCATTTCAAACTAACCAAGAAATCCAATCAATTCGACTGATGAGGAAAAGAAGAAAATAGAGGCTATTCCTTATTCTTTAGCTGTTGGTAGTTTGATGTATGCTATGATTTGTACTCGTCCTGATATAGCATACGCAGTTGGTGTGGTAAGTAGATTTATGTCTAATCCGGGCAAAGAGCATTGGGAAGTAGTAAAATGGATTATGTGGTATCTTAGTGGAACTTCTGATTTGTGTTTGGGTTTTAGGGGAGCTCAGCTAACTTTGATAGGGTATACAGATGCAGATATGGCAGGTGATCTCGACAACAGAAAATTTACATATGGTTACTTGTTTATATTTGCAGGGGGAGCTGTTTCGTGGCAGTCTAAGTTTCAAAAATTCGTAGCTCTATCTATAACAAAGACTGAGTATGTTGCTATACTGAAACAGGAAAAGAGGTGATATGGTTAAAAAAGTTTCTTGAGGAGCTCAAGTTGAAGCAAAGTGAGTATGTGATTTATTGTGACAGTCAGAGTACTCTTGAGTTGAGAAATAACTCTGTCTATCATTCTCGCACCAAACACATTGATGTAAGGTACCATTAGATTCGTGAAACAGTTAATGAAAAATTTCTACAGGTGGAAAATGTTCATACTGACAAGAACATTGCTGATATGTTGACAAAGGTGGTTATCAAGCAGAAGCTTGAGTTCTGTGTCGGCTACGCCGGTATGCATTTCAAGTGATACACTTAAAGTTTGAAATACCTCCCTCATGGTCTGGAGGGGGAGATTGTTGGGCTTAAAAAGGATCCAACCCATGTTGAATATCTAACTTAAATTCAACTTAAAAGTTAGAGGATGAGTGATGTAATTTTATTAATTGTTAATTAACCAATTCTAATTGTCTTGGGAAACACGAAATTTCAAGGCAAATTGGTCGCTGTAAATATTTATTAATTAGCTGTTGAAATACTCAGAAAAACAAACACACGAAAAAAGGCAGAGAAATAACACACAATATACGCACGGAATTTCACGCCAGAAACAAGGGATTTGGGAAGGAAAGGTCAGCCTATTTTATGGTTGCCGCTTGGAATGTTGTCTGCCTTTCAGTTGGGTGTTCGTATTATTCAAGTGGTGGTTTTCTCCAAATTAATTCTTAGAACGGGTTAGGTGATATCCTCATTCATTTCTTGTAGTTGATTATTGAATTTCATCTATTGTTATTAGATGAGTGATTGTGGTACCAAGAATAGTATTTTTGACGGTGTTGAGTGATTGTGATAGTGTGTGGTTACCTCTTGACTTATGATAAGAATCTTGAGAGGATAAATATTGTATTCCTATTATTATTTGGTGATAGTGGAGTTGTCGGTTTACCCCGTCGATTTTCCCTTCTCATTGGAGTGTTTTACGACATTAAATAATTCCGGGTGTTCTTTAAGTTTCCGCACGTATATTACTGTTTGATATATTGATTGTTTATTTTAATCACACGGGGTTTAGGGAAATTGATTAAATTCCCAACATTATGCTCCATGATGTCCTCTTTTTGTTCCTGAATAAATTATTGGATTGATGACTTACAGATTGGACCTTAAAACAATGGGTTCTCGTGAAGGATTTACACCATAGATGTATACTGAGGAAAGCACTTGAAAGGCTGGTTCCTACCTGGGAACAACTATCATGGAACGTGATGAATAAAAAATAGTACCTTTTTTTCCTTAATCTACATGTAGAGTTTATTGCCAGTTGTATCCTTGTTAATTTTTGCAAGATCTAATTTGGTATTTGTACGATGTTAAAGAAGTTGCTGTCCGATGGATTACCTTTTCTAGAATGGGAAAGTTGGAAAAACCAAATTAGAAGATCAAGAGATCATTGGTTTTATAAATTGAGACAATTTTCATTAGCTTCTGTTGATACTGTGAAGATCAAGCATTAATTCAATGATGCTTACTATGGGTCTCATGTTAAAGATTTTTTATTTTTTATTTATCAAGGGTGTCATTTTAAAGAATTACGTACATAGGCTAAATACAATGGTGATTAACTGATTATGGTCTGATCAATATCATCTGCTCAATTGTCAAAGAATTATTTTCCTCCTGCATGGCCTTTTTGGTGCTATTCTGTTTAAGATCTGGTAAAATGCTGGGGCAGATTCTTACTAGATTTGGGATGAATATCCTTATCCTGCATCCAGAATATTCAATTTATATACAGTTGTTACCAGACACCATTGTCTTCCAATTTCATTACTTGTCCTTGGAAACACATTGGATTTCTGCCACACCATCAAACCTTGTCCCCAGGCACCGCGTCTAAAACTGTTTCTTTCTTCTTTATTTTTTCTTTTTATTCTAGTGGTTCAGCAACTGGAATTCCTCATATGAGTGGTTTCTTGTGATCAGGATCTTACATTTTCATACTTTGGATTTAGTGCTTGTAATCTGGCAGTAACAGTGGATCCAAAATCCAGGTCTAGAAACATGGTTTCGGAGCTTGTCTTTTCTTTACTTTCTTAGGAGGGTTTTGGAGGTGATTTTAGTTGGTACTGAAGTTATATTGAACTTAGTTATTCTGGGAATTGACTGACGATGGACTTTATTTATTTACTCCTGCATTTATTTATTTATTTATTTTTCTTTTGCATAGTTTTAGGATCACTGGGAGATGGGTGATGGCGTTTTCTACCTGGAACTTGTGTCTTGAAGTGGTAGCTGAAGTTTCAAATCAAGTTTGGTGCATCAAAATTTCAGAAAGTATATTTTAAAAGTAACGTAGACTTCACTGTCAAAATAAGTGACTTTATTTATAGGTAAGAAATATAATATATATGGAAACCAGTTGAGCTCTTCCAAAGAGCATTGATTTATTTATTTTTAATTGGGTCATAAATGGATTCATTGAGAAATGTGTGACTGGTGTCGGCATAATAGGTATTGATTAGTTGATTAGTGGTACAATTGGGAAGAATGAGAGGTGCACAAGGCTAAAGTTAGAAACTTGTTAGTTGTTGAGTATTTACCTATGATATTGCTGATCACTCAAAGGCCCGGGCAAAAACCAAATTGAATCCAAAACCGAACCAGAGTTACTGAGAATGGAACTTGACTGTACTTAAAATTTTTAATTGTGTCTAATAACTAAGGAAATGAGTTTATAACCCGAAACTCAAAACTACATTACATATGGCTTTTCAGTACCCTAAACTACCCCCACCCCCGATCTCAACTGTTTACTTAATCATTAATGTTAAATATAAGGTCTGATAGGCAACCAACTGTAATTGTTTTGTTTGTAAATGCATGAGTTATTATCTTGGTTGACTCCTCACATACGTTCATATATATAAGTAGCTCTTTTTTATTTATATGTTGTAAATTCTGGTTATTATGTCATTCTGCGTTAAGAATTGGTGAAGTTTACAACTTCTGCTCCTCAAGGCAAGTTTGTAGATTTGAAGATAATTGCAATTCCTATAGATAGTTGTGATATCAGACTAGGCAGGTGAACAGTTTTGCAGAGTTCTAATGTGGGATAGAGGAGGAGGAAGGACCTTTTGGGGTGGGTGGTGGGGGTAGTACTAATTAATTTTCTTAGCACCACAACTTAGAGTAATCTAAGAGTTTCCAATAAGCTCTTTGAATTAAAGATGCTGCTTATTTTAGAGAGTCCAACATCAAATTTAAGCCCCAGTAGGCTCTTTGTTGGTGTCTTTGTTTTGGCCTTTTTGTTCTGTTGTATTATGGATGGGTATGTGCTGCCTTACTTTTGTATTTTGCTTTCTCTTGAATAAAATTGCTTCTTTGCTTTAGAACACACACACGTGTATAAGAACAACTAGCTAGTATACGCATGCTCTAAATTTAATTTGAATTAAAAACGAGACAAGTAATTAATTCCCAACCCCCCCCCCAAAAAAAAGGAAAAAGAAAAAGAAAAAGGGTAAATATATATCTAAACCTAAAGAAATTGTTGAGTCAAAATTTTCACTCAAACTTAATTGTGGTTTCTATTTTGCATATTATGATCTTTAAAAATATAGGTGCTATCGAGATACTATAATGAAATTAGACTGGAAAATTAAATAGTATAATGGTATTATTTTGAGTTAAAATTTAAAGAATTTTTCCTAATTATTAATTCTCCTAATGCCATCTGTTTATACATGCTATCTATGGTCCAGTAGTGAAGTTTTTATTTGATGTAACCTAGTGCGTGTAGTGTACCAAATTTCCCTACTTGTTTTGAGCATTTCAAGATCTCTGATTAGCCATGTATTGCTAGCCAGTCTCAAATGAGGTGGGGAGGGAGAACAAGATATTACGAACTTATTAAAAGGTAGCGCATACAAGTGAAATAAAAAATGAAGAAGAACATATTTGTACTTAAAAAAAACATATTTGTCTTTAGTGTAAGACTATGTCGTATCTTCCACTGGCAGTGTCGCATTAATTTTATCCTATGAAGGACAATCTTTCTACATTTTATGTGTAGAGCATCAAATTAGGCTCCACTCTCCAGAAAATATCATTATTCCCCGCCTTGATTCCCCTACAACTGGTTTTGACTAGCATGCAGGGCCGGCCCTGTTGTGAGGCCCGTGAAGCGAGTGTCTCGGGCCCGAGAATTTTTGGGGCCTAAAATGATTTGTTAAGGGTAAGCCCAAAACTCAAATATGTTTTTTCTTTATATATAAGTTGGGGGCCAAAAAACTTAGGGCCCAAAACAAATAAGTTAGACCCAAAAGATCTAAACCTAGTCTGATTTTTTGAAAAAAAATAATAAATAAATAAAGACGTAAAAGCAAAAAGGCCCAAATTAATTGATGTCTGGAAAGATTGATCGAAGAACACTGAAGAAGAATGAGAGGAACGTCTGGGCTGAAAGAACAGAGGAGACTGGAGATGCTGCGAGCTTGCGAGGTTGCGACCCGTTTGCCGTCCCACGCTGGTAGCCGCTCGACCGTCCGTCCGTCAGTCAGTTCGTCCAGCCGGCCATGCACGAACTTACGATCAAGCTCCAAACGGGTAAGTTCCTAACCCTAAATGGCTAAATCCTAATTTCCAAATTCCTTAGAAGTTAGACATTGTCCTTAACTCCTTATTCAGTTATATGGCTTAATGCTTTATGCTTATGGCTAAATGGCTAATGGGTAATGGCCGCTTACTGCTTATGGGCAA